>CM062238.1:15630792-15876117 GCA_031216185.1 Syzygium aqueum
TTTTGCTTGAAGTACAGGACGCTGATTATTGTTCTAGCCTGAACATGCATGACATTGTCTGATTTGCAGCGTTTACATTGAAATACAAATTGACAACTATTTGTTTCCCCGTCAGAAAGCGGTGAAATTGAAAGCAAATGGAATCAAGACATTAATCGGTAGATTGTTCGCGTGGACTACCCAAAGGATACCGCCAACAGAACTAATCGACACAACTGGCACCGTCGATGGTTTCATCGGAGCTATTATTCTCTACGGTAGGCTCGGCCATAAATGAGAAACTCTTTGCTTGTTTGTGCACTTAATCAATGCTTCATAATCATATCGGTATAATGGATACTGGTTGCTCACTCCATGTCTTTACTGACTGTTTTCCATGCTCAAATTCTGTCATGTGATAAATGTCAATGTACATCATAAACCCCGAGATCACCATGCAAATACCGCGAACTGGCCAACCCATGATCAACAGTATTATTTCGTTGCAAATTACTTATCCATCATAAAATTTATGATCAACCTATAGATGTGCGGATGCATAGGTTCTCTCAGATTAAGTCCTTGACGTGCTTTACATTCTTCCTTGTTTTTGCAGTGTTGTGGATAAAAATGTCCCCGGAAAAGATGCTTCCATTAGCTGCCACGGTGATAAGTACACTTCCCTTCTCTGAATTGATGGAAGTGATGAGAGAATTCCAGTTGCTGCCTAGAAAGAGTGTCTGAACTTAAGTTTTAACGACAGAAGAATAGGAACAGCACATGATTTCGTCATATTAACCTCTTCTGAGTTGTTCTTTTCATCCCGCGATTATTCAACTCTAGGCGGCTGCTGGGTGCGAGGAACTGGGAGCTAGAACTGGTCCTCCCAACCGGATGGATCCATGTTTGGCTCCTGTTTTCAGGACAATCCAGCTATTCAGCGAAATCAAACAGAGAAAGTCTTCCATGCCACGGTGACATCAGGGAGCACGCCGACACGGTATCGGCATTCGGGTCGAGTGTCCGTGTCTCGAGAAGAAGACGCAATCGATGCAAATGGGGAGAATTGCACGGGAAATCCAAGACATTATGTACAGATTAAGGAGTGAAAAAATGGGATTGCCAGCCTTAACAATCAGGTTGACCCGTCTATTTCAATATGGCCTAGAAAGCATCGGCCTCGTGAAGAAGCTCACCGACGTCAAACCTCCTCATCTGATATCTCGTCGGGCGCCCACCGGCGCATTGTGATCGAGGAAACTAGTTCATAACTTCCTTGGCTAGTTGAAAACCGCCCTAGTTGAAATGAAAATAACGATTTTTTTAAGTAAATTCGGCATACTAACCAATGTCGAGGTGCAAACTGGTGTCTAGAGTTAACACTTGATGTACAAAACGTGTTTTCGAAAGAGTAAATAGAGCAGTGCGAAATCCTAACGAGATGGAAACTTATTTTGTAAAAGTTTTAAAAAAGATGGGTTAAAACCACTAATGATTTCAAAGATGTCACGTTTACGCCAAACTAAGTTTCGTGTAAAAAAAAATTCAAAATGATAAATTCGTGATCAATCTACCAAAATCTTAGGGAGTTTGGGGTTTGGGGAAAAATTAATGTTTTCGCATATTTTCGAAACGTAAGCGAGTTTGGGGAAAAATCAGCAGATTTCTCAATCTCACCGCATTTTCAGATGGGAAAATGATGCAAATAGCCATTGAACTTTGGCCGAATATTCAATTTGATCCTTAAATTTTTAATTTATTCAATATGATCCATAAACTTTTGGTACATGTTTAATTCAGTCCCTAAATTGTATGAAAATATTCAATGTGCTACATTGAATATTTTCAGCACATTGAACATTTTCATATAATTTAGAAACTACACTGAATATGAATCAAAAGTCGCGGAAACATTTTGAATAAATTAAAATTTCAGGAATTTCATTAAATATTATATTAAAATTTATGAATTACGTTAAATAAATTAAAATTTCACCATTTTGTGCAATTTCTTTTTTCGATCGTCGCTTGCCATTCATGTGAAAAAGCCGTAACCATTGGACAAATAGCACCGCTGACTCCGTCAGTCAAGGCCCCAACTCCTTCTCCTGTGGGTCCCCCAAACCGACATCACTCCACATCCGACGGCCACGATCGCACCGAACGTCGGCCCCCTCGATCCCCGCCGTCCCCTCCCCCCCACCCTTCTCCAAATCATTTTGCCACGTCCCCCCCGCCACCCCCCACCGTCGCGAACCGCACGTCCTTTCTGTCGTGACGCCAGGAGGGACGCGGTACGCGCTTCGACGCGCCCCGTCGCGTCTTGTCGTCACGCAACAAAGCTAACGTGTGGCCTTGTCGGGGGGGACGCGTGTCGCTCACGTCCTCCCTGGTGACAGTGGGGAAAGGGGCTCCCGTACGTTAATCTAATGAGCTAAGGAAGCCCCCCGATGTCGAATTCCCTCGAAAGTCGAGACTTTTCGGGGGAAAGGCACATATTATGAGGGCGTTGAATATTCTCTTTTCTTTTTTTTTTTTATTATTTTAATTTTCTTCGCGACGTGGCTAAAGTTTTAAATTTAATTGCGCTTTTACTTACGGTCTTTTGATTTTTGAAAATGCCGAGCGGGTTCGTACGACGGTCCAATTCGATTAGATAGCGATGCTATAATTTTCCCATTTTGGATTTCAGAGGTTTACGATATTTTTTTTCAAGAGCTAAAAACACCAAAAACCTTAAATCATGCCCGATATATTTACCCTAAATTTCTTTTAGCGACATAAAAAATCCCAAAAACTTGTACCCGTGTGACACGGTTACCCTCCGTCAAATATTTATCGATGTGAACCGTTGAAAATCTGCTTATAAGGACATAAAAGAGTAAATGGTGTTGACATGCCACTTACGTGATTTGAGTGAAATAAAAACGACTTTGTTTTGACTGAAAAATTATTTAACAAAATCTTGACGGAGGGTTAATGTATTGCATAGATACGGTTTTTAGATTTTTTATGACACAGTATAGTTTGGGGTAAATGTGTTGCAATCGGTATAGTTCGGAATTCTTTATATCATAAAAAAAATTTAAGATAAATATGTCACGATAGGCATAATTTAAAAAAGAATTTGCGGCTTTTTTTATAATGTACGTACATACACCATGACGAGTTTAATTTGTAGAAACTCGAAATGGCTGCTGATGAAGTGATGCACATCTCAATATGATTAGTAGGTACCATTTTTACGAATGCCGAGATTTTTTCTTTTTGGTCGGAAACGAATGCCAAATTTTAGTTATTTGAATCCAGAAGAGATGGTCTCATACGTTGACCATCGAGCTTCAATCTTAGCCCTGTTACCTAGTTAAGGAAGTTATCGACCAGAGGTGACAAAAAGGCGAATGTCCTGTCGCTAATTTGATTGAGCTAGGTCTCCGGCCGAGGGAACCGAGGTACTACCAACCAACAACCCCACCAACTCCGTTAGCATCTTTAGAGCAATGCTTAGGTCCACCCCCTTCATGTCATGAACCCTTCTATGCATGACCAAAGACGGGGGCGGACCCGACCCCGCGGACTCGACATGTCGTGATGTTAGTAATGGCTTTGATTAACCTTGCTAAAAGATTAGAGTTTTCCCTCTCCACATAAATAAAGTTGCGCCCCGATGTCAATTTTGTCCTATTATCTATGAGCTCTGGCCCTAACGAATATCCGACATCTTAATCTGAACCATCCTACATTTTGATGATGACGTGCTGCGTTACGTGAATACCAATCTTTTTATGAGCCGATGATGGTTTTTATGCATGGTTCATAGCGAGAAATAACTGTGTGGCCAAAGTGATTTATGTGCATTAAGGTATGCGATGGCATGTAGCAAATCTAGCTCAACTTAGCGGTTATTCCTCAAGCGCAACTTATTGACCAGTCGAGCCTACTCAATTCGAGATAAGTTTGAATTGAGCTAGAATTACTTAGCAAAATCTAAGTTTCAATCAAAATACTTAACTCATGCGTATCAAGAATTCATTTTTTCTCCCAAAGTTTATGAATCTAAAGGCGCTTCTATATATACTTTTGTATTTTGCTTTTGCTTGATTTTAATCCTGGGGTCAATGTACTTTGACTTTTTCTTCACTTAACACATATGGAATTTTCACAATAGACAAATAGTGGCATGCTAATTCGCATATCATAGTCCATAATTTTTTGCTTGTTGGAAAGTAAAACGATGCTTGTTGCTTTTGAAAGTAAGCAAATAGGTACCTAGACAATATGAATATATAATATGTTGATGCATCCGTAAAAGTAAGGGACATGAAAAATGAAAATGTATTTTTATTTATTTATCAGAACACAAGTTGATGCTTGCACTCAATAATATAATTTAGCTTTATCGCAAACGAGTCGAGTTAAATTTAAGCTCAAATTGAACTCAATTGTAGAGTCAAAGATTTATCTTTTGTTAAGATCACAATCTGTCATCGTACCTTAAACGATGCTAAATCAACTTAACTCGATAGCTCTATTGATGTTTTTTTTTTGCTAAATGATAGCTCTATTGATGTTACTTCATTTTTCTGTTGAACGAACTTACGATTTGGATTCCTCATTCCATCGACCTGATCAGAAGTGAGAATCATGTTCGCCGTTACTCTGGCATTTCACAAAAAAACGAGGACGAAGCATAAGAAAATTCTATGATCTTACCATCTCTTCTCGACTTAGCCTTTTCGACCTTATAATTTACTCCGTGTCATCCGTAACACACGACCGACTATATGTGCCGGGGAGGGTTGCAGTGGTCGAAATTCCTTAACCCCATCTCGTTACTTGACGATAAAAGTGGAAATTCTTTCGAAAAAAATTCAAATGGCTTTGAGGAAACAGAACAATAATAAAGAAAAGAAAAGGAAAAAAGAATTTCTTACACAAGGAAACATCGTCTTTATGGCATCTCGTGAAATTCAATTTCCGAGTGCGAGATTAATTATTTTTCGTTTTTTTTCCCGGGGGGTTAAAATCAAAAAAAAAAAGGAAGCATGTAAATAAATTCCGACCATTATCTACCGCCTCCGAGATTTGGAGTTTTCCCCTAGATTCGGGCAGTAACTCGCGGGGCGGGGCTCCGATCCGACCGCGTGCGAGCTGTCCCCACCCCCACGCGCACCGAGGCCAATCTCGGAATTTCACCCAATTAAATCACGAGAGGGGGCGTTTTCATACCCCTTAATCAGGCCCCTAATCACAAGCTTATCGTAATTAATTAAACTCTCGAGCCTCGGCTTTTGACGAAAAGCCCACCGAGGTGGGAGGAGGGAAGGCGAAGAAGAGGAAGAAGAAGAAGAAGAGGAAGAGGAAGAGGAAGAAGCAACCGCACGAATAAAGAAAAAAAAAATCTTTCGAAGAGTTTAAGGAAAGGAAAAGAGGGGGGCAGAGGAAGAGCGAGGAAGCGCACACGAAAACAGCTCCGAAACAATCTCTGCGAATCCGATATTCTCTCCCTCTCTCTGTCGAAGAGCTCGGAGCTCTTCGATTTGTGAAGTGATTTGTCTGCCTCCGGAGGAGTGAATCGGAAGCTGGCTGGCTGCGCAGAAGAAGCGAAGGGAGTAGTCGATTGGATGATCTTGTTCTGGAGGACTGGGAGCAGATCGAGGGAGGGAAGGGGAAGTTTCTGACTAGATCGAGCTCGGTCGAAATGGTGAGCACGCTGTCTGATCCTTCGCTGGCTTTTCTGGTTTTCGTTTCGGCTGTCTTTTGCGGACTTTCGGGATTCTGTTTTTCGCGTTTTTTTTTTATCCTTCTTCCTCCCGGGCGAGTAGGTTTCGGCAGGATTTGGTTGTTGACTCGTTTCTTCAGTCCGCGGAGTGATCTGTCCGTTTAGCTGAATCTTTCGGGCAATGCAACTGCCCGTGGTATCGTGTTTCCGCGTGTTTCCCGGAATATGGCGTTCTACATTGCGGTAGCTCGCGAATCTGAATGTGCCGTTCGGTGTTTTGACGATGGCGACAGAGTGGTTTGCGTGAGAAAGATTTGAATTTTGACTGGGCTGTGGTGGAGTGGTAATGGTTTTGTCGATCAGAATGGGTTCTGCGTTGGACATTTTGGGTGATTGTAGAGGCGCTTGCTTCGCTGGTTTCAGCAGCATTTTTGGGCTGAGACCGGGCAATGAAAGTGCACTTGATTCATCAGTTGATGAAACCGGAAAGATTGAAGATACCATAAATTCTTTTAGTGGAAGCTGGGGTTTGACTTGAATTTGGGCTCGACTGGAAGGTGCAGATCGGCAAAGTCCGACATGAATTCTCTAGAAAAGTGAGATTAATGGATGACGGGCTCAATTGAAACACTATGGCATTCTAGTCTTTTTAGTTTTTTTTAATAACATGGCTTGTTTATCCTGTTTTTCATTTCACAGAGCAAAACAGAGAAAAATCTTATGTACTTCTCTACTAGACTGAATCTCCAGAAAACTTTGCTCATAAAAAACAATAACAACAAAACCAAGCCTTATCCCATGAAGTGGGGTTGGCTATACGAATCCAGTTACGGCAATGGGTTTGTATTTCTATCCAGTCTCTTGTAAGCTCTAGGTGCTCTATATCTTTCCTCGTCGTCTTATTCGATGTCGTTCTAAGACTTCTCCTGCCCCTTCTAGCTTGAGTCTCCATCCCCTGATTATGCTGGAGTTAAAGGCCTTAAGTTAACATGACCACACAATCTCAAATGAGCTTATGGCTTACCCTCATTGGAGCCACACCAATTTTTCCTCAAATAATTTCATGTCTAATCCTATCCTTTCTTGTGTGTTTCTATATCCAACCAAGTAGTCCCATCTCTACCAGTCATTTTCCGTGCATATTGGTGTGTAACTACCCAGCACCCTGTCCTCAAAGCATTCCTAGCCTTATTGCCACGCTATATTCTCTGTAGCTTAAGTGGCATTCTCTGGAAAAATTGCTCACTTGTTGAAATCCAGTTTTAGCACAAAGCATTTGAATCTTTAGTGTCTCTTACTCCAATTGTGTAAATACATTGCTATCCAGACGTACTTGGAAGGGCCGATATCTGTAAGTTGCTTATATGCTGGCCAGCCTCCATGTCTGTTTCGCGCGTGGATGCAAGTAGAGATCATGCCTTCTACTGCAAGCGAAGTTCAATTTTGGAGGAAATAGTTTTTCCAAACATAAAAACCTGGTTGCCGGTCTCTATGTCTGTTTCGCATGTGGATGCAAGGAGAGATCATGCCTTCTACTGCAAGCATAGTTCAACTTTGGAGGAAATAGTTTTTCCAAACATAAAAACCTGGTTATCAACTTTTTCTTAGCCTAGAGTGGCGTTTTACGAAGTTGAACTTTTTCCGAAGTGCACATTCCACCAGTTATAACTGACTCCTTCTCATTTTTCTGAATCATAACAAATTCTGTAAATCCTAGTCTAGATTTTGTCTGTGTCTGTTCTATTTTGGATGTGCTTTAAGTTCATTAAAACTCCGATGTTACCTTTAATTGGGGTTCTATTTGGGACCTGCAATTTGTATGCTTTAACCTTGCGCCAGCTCTTGTGTGTTGATGTGGGACACATTGCCTTAATCGATAGAGGCTTCAGTGAACCAATATCATCAGACTTCCTAATTTTTTTTTTGTCTGTATGCAGGCTACTGTTGGATCTTTTGTTTGGCTGGAAGATCCTAATGAGGCTTGGATAGATGGTGAAGTTGTGGAAGTTAAAGGTCCGGAGCTGAAAGTCCTCTGCTCATCGGGCAAGACGGTATGGAATTTGCCAAATAATGTGATTCTGAAATTTTCTTTTTTTCTTCTGTTACCTTGAAAAGCCTTTCAGCACTCTGCTGAAGAAATTGCTTGTATGTGTTAATGCCATGTATAGCAACTTGAGTAGACTCAAGCTCAGAGATTTGATGGAATATATCTTTCTTCTTATTGTAGAGACTTCTCTCTCAAATCTCCTGACATCTGAGCTTTTTTCTTGTGGATTTCTTCTTTCGGTGGAGTTACAGGTCCATGTGAAGGCCTCAGATGTATATGCTAAAGATACTGAAGCACCACCATGTGGAGTGGATGATATGACAAAGCTGGCTTATTTGCATGAGCCCGGAGTTCTGCAGAATTTGAGGTCACGATACGACATGAATGAAATATACGTGAGTTGTCTTGTCTTTAAGTTGTCTCCTTTTCCTGGACTGGTTATGGAGGAGTCCAACAGATGGTGCTGACCAAAGATACTGTTATTTTTAATCATGGTTTAGCATGCTAACGTTAAATGCATCGTGTGATGGTTTCAGACTTACACAGGAAATATACTGATTGCTGTAAACCCTTTTACGAAATTACCTCATCTCTACGATAGCCATATGATGGCTCAATATAAAGGGGCAGCTTTTGGGGAGCTGAGTCCACATCCTTTTGCTGTAGCAGATGCTGCATACAGGTGCTGCTTAATCTTAATATTTGACTTTCTATGACCTTTCACTTGATATGTAATGGGAATGCTATTGATATGTGTAGACTCATGATCAATGAAGGGAAAAGTCAGGCAATCTTGGTTAGTGGTGAAAGTGGGGCAGGTAAAACTGAGAGCA
Organism: Syzygium aqueum; assembly: GCA_031216185.1. NCBI lineage: Eukaryota > Viridiplantae > Streptophyta > Magnoliopsida > Myrtales > Myrtaceae > Syzygium > Syzygium aqueum. The sequence continues at coordinate 15,639,374 of CM062238.1, forward strand.
CAAAGCTCCTTATGCGTTATCTTGCTTATATGGGTGGGCGAGCTGCTGCAGAGGGCAGAACCGTTGAGCAGCAAGTTTTGGAGGTAACTAAGTACACCAAAGAATATTGAGTATTTTGCCTCTACAATTACGTGACTTGCACGGCAGGCACTTACAATACTGCAATCTTGCAGTCTAATCCTGTACTAGAAGCATTTGGTAACGCTAAGACTGTGAGGAACAACAACTCAAGGTGCGATTATCTTTGTGTATGGACATAAAATATTTCTGCATCTGCTCAGATCCTTTGTGACCTCATCTGGTTGATCTCATCTTCTCCGTTTGCTAAATCTTTCAGTCGATTTGGTAAGTTTGTGGAGATTCAGTTTGACCAAAGGGGACGGATATCTGGAGCTGCTGTCAGAACTTATTTGTTGGAAAGGTCACGTGTTTGTCAGATCTCTGATCCTGAGAGAAACTATCACTGTTTCTATATGCTTTGTGCTGCACCTCAGGAGGTAAGAATCTAGATTTCCAATCAAGCATTCTTTCAAGATGTTTAGACAAAGCCCTCATCCTCTTATGTTTATACTACCAAAGAAAAGCATGCCATGGAAGTGCATGACTTTTGTAGAAGAGATGAGAAGGACAAAACTATATTATACTAGAATAATAGATGGTTTGTTCTTTCTAAAGACGTTAAATTGACTGCAATATATTATGGCTATATATTATGTTCTTTTTTTTTTTTGGTAAAGTTATATATTATGGCTATATATTATGTTCTGTTCTCTGTAGATATGAACAGACAGGTTTGTAATGAAATATAATCTCCGTATACTCTTTCGTGTTTCAATATGAGATCAATTTCTTATCATGAACCTTTAATTAAGATTGGTCAGTAGGAGTTTAATATGAGCCATGTACTTTTTTTTGGGCAAATTTTCATTTTTATTGAGTGAACTTATCACTGAACTCAAGATTTCGTCACTCAAGTGCACCCAAACGGTGTGGCTTGTTGAATTTGGTGTGGGCTAACTTCTCTGTGAGTTCCACATGGAAATTCAATTTATATTAGGGTCTTTGACAACATCTAGCGTTAATCTGAGACCCTCTTATCTGTTTTTCCATCATCATCCTATTCTGCTTCCTTTTTAGCCATTACTTCAGGAATCAGGACTATAGTAGTTGGCTTTTTGTCTGGACTTTGGGATTGCGGTATATGTTTGCGTAGTGTGATGTCATGCCCATGAGTTGGCTAAAAACATAATTTTTGGCCCTAGTGGAAGGGGGAGAATCTCAGTTTCAATTGAATCTCGCTTTTGTGACCATTCATCAAGTTGAATTTATTGGGCTATGTATTTTCTTTGTTACTTCTTAAATATCAATGCTACAATGATGTGTCATCATCTCTTGTTTCTTGTTTTGGTACTTCTTCATGCATAACTGTACTTTTCCATATACTCCACTACTTGCAGTAAGAGTGACTTTATTTATGGATTTCTCAGAAAAAGTATTGAAGGGCATAATGAACATTTCGTGCTATCTCTGTCTCAAAAAGTTTGTGATTAGAGATGGTTTGTTTCCTCATTTAATGAGCTCTTAAAAGATTTTGATTCTTTGAAGATTCTCATAGTTCATTTTTTTTTCACAGGAAATTGAGAGGTTCAAGCTAGGACACCCAAGAACATTTCATTATTTGAATCAATCAAACTGTTTTGCATTGGATGGTGTTGATAATTTGAAGGAATACATTGCGACTAGGAGAGCAATGGATATTGTTGGGATAAGTTCTCACGAGCAGGTATATGAGGGAAGTCATAAGTGATCCTTTGAAGCACATACCTCTTTGGGTCTTTTCATTGATTTGTGTCTTTTCAGGATGGAATATTTCGAGTGGTGGCAGCAATTCTTCACCTCGGGAACATTGAATTTGTGAAGGGAAAAGAAATAGATTCCTCAACACCCAAGGATGAAAAGTCTTGGTTCCATTTGAAAACTGCGGCTGAGCTATTAATGTATTATGCCATTTTATTTGTTGATTCAAGGAGTGTTAGACATGCTATCCTGTCTACACTTTAAATGCTCTGATACAAAAAAAATTGCAGCTTCCTAAGTGTGACGTTTTTTCAGGTGTGATGCAAAGGCACTGGAGGATTCGCTTTGCAAGCGTGTAATTGTAACTCGTGATGAAACCATAACAAAGTTTGTGGATCCAGATTCTGCAGCTGGCCAAAGAGATGCTCTGGCAAAAATTGTGTACTCAAGGTTATTTGACTGGTGAGTTTCTGAAGCGTCCTTTGAGATTATGAACTTTGAAATTTTGTTTTGGTTTTCATTGTTATATTCGTATTCAGTGTTTCTTCCTTTTTCTTTTTAGTATTTGGTGCTTGTTGAAATGGAGTGAAGTCTGGATGACTATTTTTCATTCCTTGATTCACAGGATTGTAGATAAGATCAATAATTCCATTGGTCAAGATCCTGACTCCAAGTCTTTGATTGGGGTGCTCGATATATATGGGTTCGAGAGCTTTAAGACAAACAGGTGCTTATCTAATATATGCTGGTGATTATCAATTATGGGAACTAGTCCCTTTTTGTGGGCCATTTACACTCTTGCTTCCTCAACTAAGTATCATAAGAGCCAGAGGCCAATTTATTATAATTGAATATTACATCTTAATTTAAATATCATGTTGTTTTCCATGCATTTGGTTGGTTGAAAGCCTCATCTTGTAGATATCTACTAAGACCTCATGTCACAGTTTTTTGGAGCATGTATAACTTTATAATGAATTCTACTATGTGAAGATAACTTTGGAGGGTATTTGTCTGACTTGCAGCTTTGAGCAATTCTGCATAAATTTGACAAATGAGAAACTTCAGCAACACTTTAACCAGGTTTTCTTCCCATGGTTTTTCTTCACTTTCTCTCTTATCCTTCTCATTTCTTTTAGCTCGTACATTTACTTGTCATTGAGCAGATTACTGATGGTTTCACATCTTTTTCCAGCATGTTTTCAAAATGGAGCAAGAAGAGTACACAAAAGAAGAAATTGATTGGAGCTACATTGCTTTTGTTGACAATCAAGATGTTCTAGATCTTATAGAAAAGGTGAGTAGCATTGGCATATGTTTGTGACTAGGGCAACTACATATGCAAAACAGGTCTCAATTAAAATTTAACCGGGTGCCTACTTCAGTTCCTAAATACGATTAAGGTGAATCTTTAGTTTTCTTTTCAAATTGCTTACTTTTCTTGAGAAGTTGAACTATGCATCCAGACATGCAATGAGTCTGATGACCATCTTGTGAAGTGAAAGTTCCAACTCTTGTATATGGCACGACAAGGAATCTTCTTTCCAGTGCAGTTTAGCTTAGCTTATTTTTACAGTAAGAATTAACAACTTACTTCTAGTATTAGCTACCTGGAGTTGTAGACATTTGTTCCAATGTTGGTGTGCAACTCATTCTTAGCCAGGTCATTCTACTATAAAATCAAAAGGAAATTGTGGAAACACTATAAATATCTTGTCTTCTGACTTTTGAGACATCGTTTCACGCTAATTACCAAGACCACAAACACCCATTAATTGACTCACAACTAACAAGTAGTACCTAATAATGCTTTTTAAATGGTCCACCAGAGAATTCTTTTCTACTTAATTCGAGCTGACACAGACACAAGTCTTTCAAATAGTGGAAATGAAATCTTGTTTAGTCTGATGCCCTTATCAAGAGGCGAGCATACTCTTTAATCCATGAGACCAAGGTAGTTAAACTTGCATTATTATCTAGGATTGGTGGGGTCCTCATGAAATCGGATCGCAAGATCCAATTGTATGGTTGTAAAATCTTACAATTGTAAAGTTTGCGCAAAATGTGTAATGAGTCACATGCAAGTTGGTAGCAAAGCTCTAGACTACTAAAGAGCAACAAATGAATTTTATCTTCAGTTTTAACTCTTGACCCTCTTGGTGTCCTATAGTAGTTTATCTTTTCCCTATAAAATGTAAAAAGATAACCACGAAAATTTTGCTAGTTAGAGGCAAAGTTCTTGGACTCTTGTGGTAGGGCGAATAAAAATTTCAAATTTTTTGAATAAATTGCATTCGAGAGTCCGAAACTATGTTCAAACTCAGTTGTGGAAAAAGAAGGAAAAAATCAGTTTCTGGCGGCATTAGCTCCATTTCCGTTGACAGAGTTGCTATGATGTGGCATTTCCATTTGTAATTTGGAGACACTGGATGTTCTGTTTGTTTCAGTTGAGAAAGAAAGCTAGAGTCCTAGATGGTCCTCTTTTGTTGAGCCCTAATCTGACGGCAGATTGGATTTGCTTTCATCATTTCCTTCTCAATTCCTTGTTTTTTCCAGAGAATCAATTTCCCTTATACTCTGTCTTCAATAAAAGAGTGTTTCATTGGCAACTGGCTAATTTTATCTTAATTTTTGGGCTTTAAAGAAGCCCAAAAGTCTGAGGAGCTAGCACCTCAAATTAAAAATCGCCCGTCGAATCAGAACCAAGTTCATACAAGTTGACTCGCCAGTTTGGCAAGTTTACTGAATCAAATTGTGACTTTACTTCAAGTTCACTAGATAAATTATTCAACTGTGAGTTAGCCCTGCTTTCTTAACATTACTTTATGATCATCCGATTTTATGAGTCAAATTGTCTTTATGTCTACATTGCATACCTCTTAGTTAATGTTGCCAGGTAAAGAGACAAGTGGCTATGGGTGTACAATGATCACCTAGCAGAACCTTGGATGTATTGTGAATTCTAGAATCAGGTTGTAATAACATATATCGACAGTATTTTCAAGCTGAAATCTGGCAAGTGATTCTTTCCTTTTCAACTGTATGGCATAGATATCTGGGAGTACCTTCAGCATTGTTAAACATTGCACAAGGTATTTCCACCATTAACTGAATTAAAAAGATGGAATCATCAGTAATCTAGAAATAGATGTAATACCCATCACTATTCTATTCTTAACCCCTACCGTGAGAATAAACAATAAAGCTTGCAAAGGACTAAGACATAAAGGTTCCTCGGAAATATGACTCAACAATTTGTTTTATCGTTTTCGATATGAGTAGCTTTTTCTTTGACCATTACTTATGGATATCCTCCCTAAGTGCTTTGTATAAAGCTGCAAAGTTTCTTATTTAACTTCTAAGCAAAGTAAATTCGGTTGCTCCTATTTATTCATGACATTCTTTCTGGTTGCCATTTACAGAAACCTGGTGGCATAATTGCTCTTCTTGATGAAGCCTGGTGAGTACAAAATCATGGAAAAATATCCACTGCAACCATTTTATTTTGTGCTGTGAACATAGATCAATGTGGCGAATGTGGAAGACCAGCAATCCTCATTTAATCTTTTGACTCTTCTGCGGTTTGAATTTGCGAAATTTGTATTTGTAGTATGTTTCCCAGATCAACGCATGAAACCTTTGCTCAGAAGCTTTACCAGACATTTAAGAACCATAAACGCTTCAGCAAGCCCAAATTGTCACGGACTGACTTTACAATTTGTCATTATGCTGGAGATGTGAGTATGGTCTCTTCTTTGGTTTATTAGAATGATAGCTCTTCAAGTTGTAGAATCAGCAGAAAAAAACTGATAATTCATTGTCAGACTTAAAGAACAGACATTGACAGCTGACCTTATGTTGCAGGTAACCTATCAGACTGAACTTTTCTTGGACAAGAACAAAGACTATGTTATTGCAGAACATCAAGCGCTCTTGAGTGCTTCTCAATGTTCTTTTGTTTCTGGATTATTTCCACCTTTGGCTGAGGAGTCTTCCAAACAGTCAAAGTTCTCATCAATAGGATCTCGATTCAAGGTTCATGTTTGCTTTATCTCTTATGCCTGACTGCAGACTTCATCATTTGTTATGTCTTACTAATAGTGTCCTTATTGACTCATGCAGCAACAATTAGTAGCATTGCTTGAAACTTTGAGCGCTACCGAGCCACATTATATACGATGTGTGAAGCCAAATAATCTTCTCAAGCCAGCCATTTTTGAGAGTAAAAATGTTCTACAGCAACTGCGTTGTGGGGTAGTACTTTTGCTAGAATTCAGTTACCTCGGCACAAGTTTAGTTGCCTCAAACCAATCTGCTGCTATTCTTCTTTCTGACCTTTTTTTTTTCTCTCTCACCATTGCACTTTAGGGTGTTATGGAGGCCATTAGGATAAGTTGTGCTGGATATCCAACAAGAAGGCCCTTTTTTGAATTTGTGGACCGATTTGGGATTCTTGCTCCTGAAGTTCTTGACCGCAGGTAACTTGAATCTTTTTGTTAACTTGTCGTTTATGCCATATCTCTGTACCTCCTGGACTGATCCATTAGTTGTGACAGTTCTGATGAGGTTACCATCTGCAAGAGGCTTTTGGAGAAAGTGGGATTAAAGGGCTATCAGGTATGGAGTACATAGATATCCAAAATTGTTTCCAGAACTTGATGGCGCGGTGGAATGTTTCTTTATGTTCATTATCAAGTGATCATATTCCCTTCAGAATTCTTTGCTGGAATGATTGCTTTCATCCTTGGTTTTTCCCTTTATATGGTGTTCTCCTAAGACGGGATACTTGTTGATTTTTTAGCCAAACTTAGGAACCTTTTGGCAATTTAATCTATACCAGCATGTATGAACAAGCATGTGATGTTCTCATCTATCATTAGTGTTCAATTTATTTATTTATACATACAAATATATGCCTTGTTCAGCATTGTGTCAAAAGAGTTGTAAGAAGTGACCAGTGCGTCTTATCCTATTGAAATAGCACATATATGCATACTGATCTTGTCTAAGCACAAAGATGCTGCATCCTCTGAGTTAATCATATCAAAAGATGATGAAATGATTCCTGTTTATTTGCTTCCTGAGTGATTTTGCATAGTTTCTGTCATTCAGAGTGCGTTCGTGTACATATAGATATGTCAAGAGCGAAATTAGGGAACCTAGAGAAGAGAGGCTGAATGGCAACCTGAGGAAGGTCGAGATCACGTACGTGATGTATAATTGGTATATGTAGCAGCCTCATATGTGTTTGCGTGACAAGTTATTATAATTATTAGAGTGACTGATGAGGGTCATTTGTCTTTTTGTGACTTTTGATTTCTCTAAGGACAACGCAATGGCCTCAGTCATGTAGAACGTTTTACAGCCATATTAAGATTGCTTACGATTTCTATTGGGGCGACGCAATGTGTCTTTTGCAGCGATTGTTTATGGCACTGGGTAAAAGTCCCATGAACTAAGATGTAATTTGCATTTGCAGATTGGCAAAACAAAAGTATTTCTCAGAGCTGGTCAAATGGCAGAATTGGATGCTCGTCGGAGTGAGGTCTTAGGGAGATCGGCAAGTATCATTCAGAGAAAAACTCGTTCTTATTTGGCAAGGCGAAGTTTTGTCTTGGTCCGAAAGTCTACTATGCTTATTCAAGCTGTTTGCCGAGGTATATGCTCAGTTGGCATCATACTCGTCTCTTTTACTTTGTGGGATCTGTATTTCCGTCATTTCACATGCTAAACATGGGAACTGGTTATGTATAGATGCCTGAAGTTTCTTCTTTTGCCAATTTCAGGACAACTTGCACGTCAAGCATATGAGAGCATGCGGTGTGAAGCTGCCTGCCTCAGGATTCAGAAAGATTTGCGCATGCATATTGCTAGAAAAGCATACAAGGACTTGTATTCATCAGCCATATGCATACAGACAGGCTTACGTGGGATGGCTGCTCGATGTGAGCTACGACTGAGAAAGCAAATCAAAGCTGCTATCGTTGTTCAGGTAGGTGTCCATCTTTCACCGAGAGTGCTTTGCAATCTAAGGAGTTCGAAGCAATCTTTCTCTTTGCTAATGTTCATGTCGTCTGTTTTCCTTGTGAAAGGTTTTACATAATACTATCATCATTCTTCTGCTTAACATGCTGATCTTTATAGTATGCCATACATCTCTTTTCTGTTTGTTATCACTTTGGAATAATCTCTCTCTGTTGTTTTTCCAGAGTCATTGTCGCAGATACTTGGCACGGGTCCAATATTTGGATACTAAAAAAGCAGCAATTATAACTCAGTGTGCATGGAGAGGGAGAGTTGCTCGTAAAGAACTGCGGAACCTTAAGATGGTGATTTGTTTTCTTTCATCTTACGACCTTTTCCTGATCGTTTGATATATTTTTAGTGGAACTTCAGTTAGACTTATTCTCTGATTATAATATCTGTTGTATAAGTCATGATATCAATTTAATTCTTTCCAATTGTCCACAAAAAGAATATCGATGCAGTGTCGTAAGTGCAATTTTTCAGTAAAAAAGGTACATTGAATTACTAGGAAAATCTGATGTTGGAAGTTGGATGAAGGAGACAGGCAGCCATGGATATAATGTTGGTTTGTGAAGGGAAATAAATCATCGGGGCTAGTGAAAAGTGTGCCAAATAATGACCTAGTGACTTGCATGTTGACCATTGTATGTTTGACTTGTCAAATTCTTGGACTCATTTTCAGGGTGGAAATTTTGATAAAACAATTGAAGTTGCCATGCATTCCTTGACTATGTTTCTTTTTGAGCTGTGTGGTCTTTTTTGAAAAATTTGGAGACCATGCCTGTTCTTTTCAATTTAGTAATAGGTTCTTTCTCTGTATTTAAACAGGCTGCCAGGGAAACAGGCGCTCTTCAAGCCGCCAAAAATAAGTTAGAAAAGCAAGTGGAAGAACTTACGTGGAGATTACAACTGGAGAAACGCATGAGGGTAAGTTCCATGGCATTGTATGCTTTATGGTCTCTGTCAGCTATGGTATTGCTTTTAACTTTAGATTTTATTTGTTGAAATTATGGTCCGATAGTGTTATTGCTGTTTCATTTGCGTGGAGAGCAAGGCTATACGTGTGCTGACCTATGGTCGGAGGTCTTCCTCCACAGTACAAGGACTAGGTTTGGCTGTCTCGTTTTGAATGCATGCAAGATTAAGGCCTTGGACAAACATAAGAGGCATCTCATAACCTTGGTTGGATTTGGCAATTTATTTAGCATGAGGCAACTGAAAGAACTTAATTATTTTCATGAGTTTTAGTCATTGAAAAGTTACTTGATAGCTAGCTAGTTTTTTATTGCTTCATCCAGAAACTTTCATATCTTGTTGCTTTGTGGCTTAGAATCAGAGAAATTTGTTGAGAAGCAGTAATGAGTTTCTCAGGCAAGGATTCATGTAATGTATACATATTGTATAAGTTCTAATTTCTTATTTGTTTTGCTAAATTTTGCAGGCTGATTTAGAAGAGACAAAGAATCAAGAAAATGCAAAACTACAGTCTGCTTTGAATGACATACAACTTCAATTCAAGCAAACCAAAGATCTGCTTTTAAGGGAACAGGAAGCTGCAAAAAGAGCAGCAGAGATAGTCCCTGTTATACAGGAGGTTCCAGTCATTGATCATACCATGATGGAGAAGCTTTCGAGTGAAAACGAAAAACTCAAGGTAAGATAGTTGGAGCAGTATCTGTATCTTCACCATCATCTACTTACAAGAGTTATAAAATGTTAATATGCTTGAATGGAGGTCCTATCTTTATATTGGGAATTGCCCTTTTCTATTAATTGCAGGGTTTGGTCAATTCTCTGGAAAATAAAATTGATGATACTGAGAAAAAGTATGAGGAGACAAAAAGGATTAGTGAAGAAAGACTGAAGCAAGCTCTAGAGGCCGAGTCAAAGATAATGAAGATGAAGACGGATATGCAAAGGTTATTTTATTCTTGCTTGCTATGGTTACTATCCATGTTAAAAATGGATAATGCAATGCTAAACCAGTCTATTGGTTTCCAGTTTTCTTCTTTTTCCTCTTTTGGATTTCTCCTTAGTTCTCATGTCAAAATGTTTTTTTCTTCCTATCTGAAGGCTTGTCGAGAAGATCTCTGACATGGAATCTGAGAACCAGATACTTCGGCAACAAACATTGCTAAACTCACCTGTGAAAAAGCTGTCGGAGAACTCACCAACGACATTATCTCAGGTAAACATGCATTTACAAAGTTTTATGCATTGCGATTCTCTCCCTCCCTCCCTCACACTGTGATCTTTAATTCTCGCAGATATTGGAAAATGGTCACCATGTAATTGAGGAGAATAGAACAAATGTAATAAAGCTCAACTTTACCATCTCTACTTGTTCTGGATGTATGTTACCGTATCTCACTTTGGTGTATCTGTTTGCAAAATCTTGTAAGCAGGAACCACAGAGTGCAACACCTGTGAGGAAGTATGGTACAGAATCCGACAGCAAATTTAGGAGATCCCATATTGAACGCCAACAGGTATGTTCCTGCGTAAATCAGGGCATGCCTTTTCTTCAACTTTTTTCTTCCTGGTAAGCCTTTGTTTCATTTTTGCTGATTTAATATCCTGAATTTGTAGGAGAACATCGATGCTCTTATTAACTGTGTTGTGAAGAACATTGGCTTCAGCCATGGGAAGCCTATAGCAGCATTTACAATTTATAAGTCTCTTCTCCACTGGAAGTCCTTTGAAGCTGAAAGGACTAGCGTATTTGATCGACTCATTCAGATGATTGGTTCTGCAATTGAGGTAATCCAAATAAAATCATCCATAACTCAATCCCAGTAATGAGAATCCCAAGGCAATCAAGATAGCATAAGAGTATCTATCCGAGCCTGTCTAATGTACTTTGGAAATGTTATAGAAACACTCCTTCATCTGGTTATGTTGGAAGTTACATCTGATGCATACCCTATATATTTACTAGAAGATGCAATTAGTACTATGCTCGCTTCATTCAATGCTGTTTTCACCAGTTCCATTGATATTCATTGACTTGCTTCTTGTTTGCTTTATTGAGTAAGTTGGGCTGGTGATTCTGTCTTATTGTTCAGTTAGCTGAATTCTTTGCTCATATTAGTTGTTTATTATTTTTTAAGTCAACTTTTAAGTTTAAACTGTTATCATCGATGTAGATATATAAGTGTAGAAAGTGATATGATTTAGGACCTATATATTTTAAATCTCAGATAGTTCTGACGAAATAAAAAATTATACACAAGTTGGAGTATAAGTTGATGGAAACCCGCTATGAAAGAAAGAAATAACAAGATGCTTTGACTAATGTTTTATGTAATTCATATTTATTATGTACAAAGAAATTGCTAATTGAAGGTCATTCTCTGTATTTTTCGTTAATTTATTGTTTAAAGAAACTTCTGGAGATATATCATTAGTTTCAAATTGCGATTATGTTAGACTATCTGCTTTCGATGGTTTTTCTTTTTCATCTTCAGGAATTTTTAGAAATTAAGACAGCGACAATGTGTTTCTTTTTTTTAACTGGCAGAGTGAAGATAGCAATGATCATATGGCTTATTGGTTATCAAATACATCCACACTGTTGTTCTTGCTCCAACGAAGTCTGAAGGCCGCTGGATCTAGTGGTTCGACCCCAAATCGGAAGCCTACCCCTCCAACTTCATTGTTTGGGAGGATGACCATGGTACGTGTGGGATTCCAAACACTCACTTAACTGATTGATTTGGAGAGTAGCATATAACTTTTTTTTTTTTTGGTAAGATAAGGAGTAGCATATAACTTGCGATGCATATTTTTCTAGAATCTCCTCGTATTCTGAAAATTCGGACGTTTTATGCTCAGGGATTTCGTTCATCCCCTTCTTCCGCAAACCTTGCCGCTGCTGCGGCAGCTGCAACAGTGCGCCAAGTCGAGGCGAAATACCCAGCTTTGCTTTTTAAGCAACAGCTCACAGCTTATGTGGAGAAAATTTACGGAATTATTAGAGACAACTTGAAGAAAGACCTTGGGTCTTTGCTTTCCCTCTGTATCCAGGTATATCCAAATGACTTCCCTGTTCCAATGTGAATCTTATTTAAGGCAAGATGGTCCCATATACATGGTACTGGCTGGCTTCCATTGCTGTATGCTTGCTTTTCTATGTTATTTCCTTGCAGAAATAATTAACTGCTTCACAGCTTTTACTCTTTTTGAAAAGATATTCCTTGCCCGTTCATATATTTCCCTTATGACCAAAGTTTATTATGACACCGAAGATTTCTTCGCTGGTCTCTCTTCATTAAAAAGTAATTCCTCTTCCATTTTTATTCGGATGGGGAGGAGATAAAAAAAAAAAAACTAATTATCAGGCAATGCAGCTAGTTAAAGATTGTTGTAGATGAGAATGGATCGTATTGTACTCTTTGACTATATAGCACTTATAAAAGAAGAATGCAATTGTCGTAACCTTTCGCATGTAGTTTGATTATACAATTGCTTGATAGAATTTTATCATATTTTCATTTTTTTTTTTGGTTGAAATCATATTTTGAGTTGGAATGGCTAAAAATGCATGTCACCATGGAAAATCAACTCACTAGTTCAGTGGTTTTATGGTGAAGTGTAAAGTTGGATGCAGTTTGGTATTTTGTAGGCGATTCCACTGATTCATAGCATTTAGGCCTTTAGCCAAATTTGCTCAGAATTGGAAGAGGGATATTCATTCAAAAACTATGCTTCACAGGAATCTTTTCCCCTTATCTTTTTTCTTTGTAAAATGTTGTTTGTTTTATGTGTATATACTCTCTTTTCCCTGAGAGAACTCTGTGAATTGCTGAGTATTGTAGGCATTGGAATCCTAATCTGGTTGCCATAAGTCCTCTGGCGGCCAAGATTATTTTTTAGCTTTTACCTTTTCTTTTGCAACATTTGTAATTGTTGCCAGAGATGTTTGTATTTTTTTTAAATATGTTACTTGTACCCTGATTTATAATTTAATCATTACTGACATATTCATACGCACTTTAGGCTCCGAGAACATCTAAAGGAAGCGTACTGCGATCTGGAAAGTCCTTTGGCAAGGATTCTCCTTTGGGTCATTGGCAGAGCATCATTGAGTGCTTGAACACTCTTCTCTGTACTCTGAAAGAAAATTTTGTATGTTCCTTCATGTCCCATTTATTATACTCTACCACATGAAATTTGGTGCACTTTTATGTAAGCTTATATTTTGTTGCTTTTAGGTGCCTCCGATTCTGGTTCAAAAGATTTTCTCTCAGACATTTTCATTCATCAATGTGCAACTATTCAATAGGTAAACTTCTTTTCCTTTTTCGTTTATTTCCAGTGAATTATTGGGGGATCAGGGGGTCCTGATCTGTGTACTTGGACTATGAAATTTCAGTCTTCTTCTTCGCCGTGAGTGTTGTACTTTTAGCAATGGAGAATATGTCAAAGCTGGATTGGCTGAGTTGGAGTTGTGGTGCTGCCAAGCAAAAGAAGAGGTAATTGTGTACCATTATCTTTTTTAATTTTATTTTACAATGAAACAATTACATTGTCCTGTGTGTGGAGTTCTCCTTTTGTGTAAACTTACTAATTACAGTTGGATATCACTGATTGCAGTACGCAGGCCCGTCCTGGGAAGAACTTAAACACATTAGACAGGCTGTGGGATTCTTGGTAACTTTCAATCTCTCCGAAAGCACATTGTTTTTATACGATACATGTTATTGTCCTTCCTTTTGGGTTGTGTTGTTAACTTTCTGTCTATAAGGCATGCTTGCTGTTTTGGGTTTAGGTTAAAAAAATTTTTAATCAGAAAATGCCTAAACCATACTTGGACTTGCTTTTCTGTTGAGACTGCAGAACTGTTGTTTTTGTAGCTGTCCATTACCAGTTTATGCATGTCTGCTTATATCTTCCATTCTTGTTGAGAGATAAAATAATTATTAATGATGCGGCAAGGAGAATCTCTGGTAGGTATTTTGTCATCCATGGATTGGCTGTGTTATCTAGATGTCCGTACTACTTATAAATCATGCTATTCTTTGGAGTACTAATCTGCCACTTTCTCATCTAATTATTTGCCTGCAATGCGACTTTATCCACAGGTTATACATCAGAAGTACAGGATTTCTTATGATGAAATCACCAATGATCTATGCCCGGTAACTCTCTCGACAACCCCCTCCTTCCCCCTCCCCCGGTGCGCGTTGTGAGCAAGTGCTTCTTTGAAATTATTGGTTACTTCTAAGGCGAATTTATTGCAAATAACTGGAAAAACTTTGTTTGCCTTGATTAGAGTCTGATATATGAATTCCAAAACCCGCAAAACTACTTGTGTCTCTTGTGTATCTTGCATCTCTGGCTGATGTTCCTTGTCTTCTTTGCGGGGTTTTGCATATAGATAGTGCACACTCTCACTCGATCTCTTTCTTAAATTCTGTTGGCTCGCTGCTTGTTCAGATGCTGAGTGTACAGCAGCTGTACAGAATATGTACACTTTACTGGGATGATAGCTACAATACCAAAAGCGTGTCTCCTGAAGTAAGTACTATTGCAATGGGTTACATTTCAAGTCGCCTGTTATAGTTCTTTATCCAAATCCAAGAATCACCTAATGTGTCGTACAGGTAATATCCAGCATGAGGGTACTGATGACAGAAGATTCCAACAGTGCTGTGAGCAGTTCATTTTTGTTGGATGATAATTCTAGGTGAGATTGACTTCAGCACAATCTATTCTTATTTCTATAAGTCTAAGAAATTAATCTTAAGGACCCTTAGATGATGCATGATATTTTGTAAGTTTAGTTATAAGGTTAAAGAAAGTCAAAGAAACGATAGCCTCATCTCTGTTCCCTCATTAAGAACTTAGAATACGCGCCTCCTTCAACAGTGACGAATCCTTTTATTTCTGCTTTCTCAATAAGCCATTGCCGTGGTTGACTAATTAATTCATTGGAACGCAGCATTCCTTTCTCGGTTGATGAACTTTCCAATTCGCTCCAAGAGAAGGATTTTGAAGACGTGGTGCCTGCGGAGGAGCTCCTTGAAAACCCAGCCTTCCAATTTTTGCACCTGTAAGGCTTGACATGGCGTTAATCCCCGGTTCTCCTTAGCATCTGTCGCGATTTCGAATTCGAATGTTTTGGCAAAGCAATGACGATTTGTAAATTTTTTTGTTCCTTTTTTACTTTGGGGCGTCTAATTCTTGCCCTACATCATACCCTGCCAACATGTTATTTATTCATTTATTAATTACATCCTACTTGTAAAATATGCATAGTTGGAAAACGGCAGGGTTATAGTTTTTGGTTGAGTTTGTTTTAGGTTCGTGTTTTTTTTTCTTTTTGTATTTTCACCATTCTTGCAAGAAGTTATATGGCAAATTTGTATATGGGTCATTTGTTTGGTGGTTGAGAAATTGCACTCTCCACCTTGACTTTGTTGTACAAAATTTAAAGCACAAACTGAAAGGTTTCAATGAGAATTTTGTTGTGGTTTTGTTTCGCTACAGCTTCCTGTACTATACGCAGTCAAACGTGCTCACCCGCCCGCGATCGAGAGATGATTGCAGCAAGCTCTTACACTAGCGAGATTGAATACCACGTATATGAATCGTACCAACTTGAATCGCTAGATTTCACAATCACAGATCTTCAACATTCAGAAAGGTGACATCGCTGAGCTCTATAATGGGATGCTGCAAAGGAATATCTCTCTGTTTCGGCTCATGTACGTTGTCCTTGGCTGCCACATTGATTGGGGCAGCTAAAATTTGACTCTTGAAAACCCAATAAGTGCTCGATTTCTCAAGCATCTGAAGGTCAAAATTCGAAAACAAGACACATTTTTCCACAATCCCATGAGGAATTCACATGGGTAGGGCCCAAAACCACATCCAAAGTCACCAATACATTACAAAAGTCTCTCCCCAACTTCTTTTGGGACCAACCATTGTTATTAATCTTCAAGGACCCCCCCCCCCCCCCCACCCTAATGTTAAGGATCAATTTGCGATTCTAGCATGGTCCAACACGCCGTGGGAGCCCGCCACCTGGCACCGTGGATCACGGGTCGGCACTTGCGTGAGCTAGGGATGGGTCTTCATGGCTGGTGGGGATGGTATTGGGCCTCAGATTTCGATGGGCCCCCACGTGGGAGTCCGTCGTTGTTCGCCTGAACATTCTGAAACTTTGGTCCAGGGTTGGTGACTCTTAAAACAGCTAATTTCTTTGGAATTCAATCTCTTTAGGTCCCCCACTCTTTGGGGGAGCCAATGGATGCATTGGAGACTGAATGCTTCTCAGCCACACACGAATTTGACAGTCTCTCACCAATCAAACCATCCTACCAATTCTCTTTTGGCCCAATTTACTTTGCCTTCTTTGCAATCTGGGCTTGGCATTTCTTTTGACTTTTATTGACGGCATCTCTATAAGTTTCTCCCTTTCTTTTTCACCACGAAAATGTGAGACTCAAGATTCGAATTCCAAACTTCTTTCCATTGCCCAAAAATAGAGAGGCGCCATCAGGCCGATAATCTCTTGACGGGTGCTTCTTAACTTGAGACGGCTTTTACCAATTGAACTATGAAGATAAAAAAGCTCCTCGTCGAGCTTTTTAGAGATGTGGACAGTGTACGTTGAAGTGGATAATGTGCTTTAAGGAGAGAAATGCAATATTGAAAAAGATTATGATGGGATAAGCCTTTCTTGAAATTGATGTATCCGAATTCTCGATGTCAATGTTAATAGTCTTTCTCGCTCTTCAAATGCCACGGGAACATCCCTAGTCAAGCAAATCACGTGGAGAGGGTGATGATCTCGTCACCATTGAAAGCTGAAGAAAATAGATTGTTCTCATTTCACTGTCTTCAAATTAAGATGAATGCAATGCAGCCGACCCTTTCCCAGATTGTATTTTCGGATACTTGAACTCAAGACATAGAAGTTCTCAGTGTTTATTTTTAATGGCTGATCAAAGCATGAACAAACATGAAAAAAAAAAAAAACTACAAAAGGGTACAAATCGACAGCCGTCGATTTTCACCTTAGTTGCACTCATATCTCAGTCGGCACCAAAATCATCAAGAAAATAATAATAAAAAGAGAAGTCACGATGATATCATTCTCGAGATTTGTCTTCACTTGGGTTGATGGTGAAAGTTGTGGGCGAGTCTTCACTTGGGTTGATGGTGAAAGTTGTGGGCGAGTCTGTCGCTCTCAAGTTGATGGTGAAAGTTGTGGGCGAGTCTGTCACTCTCACGTCCCATCGCACAGACTGGTAAGACGAGGATTTAGGATGGATATCTCTCTCTCTCTCTCTCTCTCTCTCTCTGATATTATCACTTATCATCTTCTTGCTCGTGCAATGAGTGATTACAATCCAAGATCAACACGGCGGGAGACGGTCAGACAGTTGAGTCTGTTGAAAGGGTGATGACGAAGGTATTAAGTTCCATTTTGGTCTTTACTTTGCAAGTTGACTTTCGGTGTGTATCGAGCGTGCCTTTGACTTCACCATGTACTCCACATGTAAGATAAAGAAATTACCGGCATTGTCCACCTTGACGTGCCCTATTGTAGTAATTGCACCCATGCTTTCACGAGTCTTACATCAGTTTGGGACTGTTTTTGGCTCTTTAGAGTAGAGATAATGGTACAAGTGGTGCTCCACGAAATTTCGTTGGTTTCTTCCTTGATTTTGAACTTTTGGATCATCAAATTCTATGTGCGCATGTGCTAATGAAAGGGGATCGATATATGGGTGGTCCTAGGACCTTTATTTTTAGGGAGGTCCTTGAATGTTTCAGCTAAAAAAAGGGTATGTCTTTGGATCAAAATTTATACATATCTTTTTAATCATTCTCTTCTGTGATTTTCTTTTCATTTTTTGGGAAAATCCCAGGATACGACCGCAACTAACCAATATGGTCTCCACTTAAATTTGGGTTTCCTGGAGTGGGAATTGCATCCACAATTATTGATTCCCGAGTCAAAAGTATGGAAATGTCCTTATAGTCAAATCAATCCCAGATGGGTCCTTTGAACAATTCTCAACTACCCAACCATAAAAAAAAGTCATCACTCCCAATGACCCCTCATTCCTAACAAAGATTTGTGTCAAATTTTCAAAGGAAAGAGAGTTATATTCAAATAGTTACAAGATCATTGAGATATCGAAATTCCTTTTTTCTGTCAAAAGATCATCGAAGTTTAGACCTCAATATACATGTGCACAAACTTGCATACACGCGCTCGCATATGCGCACTTAGAGAGAGAGAGAGAGAGAGAGAGAGAGAGAGAGAGAGAGAGAGAGAGAGAGAGAGAGAGAGAGAGAGATGCGAGACGTGGTGGTGGTCATTGGTGATTTTGCCAAAGTCAACAATAACAATTTATGACAAAAGATGCTAGATAATTGTTCAAAAAGCCATAATTTTATCGTATGATGATCAATTCGGTCCTAGATATTTTACAATTTGGCTAATTTAGTCTTAAACCTTTTGACGATTTGTCAATTTAATCTTTCCAGCCAAAATTGGCTGGAACTTGCTAACGTGGATGATTTTGACGATTTCTTTTAAATTTTTCGAATTTGTTATTCCTTTTTTTTCTATTTTTTCCTTTTTTCCTTTTTCCCTATTTCCTTTGCAAGTCGTTGGCCACAGGTGAGGTCATAGATGAGGACAATCCTCACCTGGGGCCAATGCCCTCACTAGGCCTCATCGACGGTTGGCAATCGACGGAGGGAAAAAAGAAAGAGAAGGAAATGAAAATGATAAAAAAAAATTGAGAAAATTTTAAAAATTGCAAAAATTATCCACATCAGTCGGCCATGCCGTGTAGAATAGTTGGCACTGACCGGAGCCTTGTGTCAGTAATTTCCCGCCAAAATTGATTAGGATGTCCAAATTGACAAATCATTAAAGGGTTCTAGATTAAATTGATCAAATTAAATAATCTTTAAGACTGAATTGACTATTGTACAATAGGTTTAAGATTTTTTTTGAAATTTTTTCCCAAGGAATACATTGTGGGTTGTGGCTTAGAGAAGGCGACAGAAGATAGAAATTTGCATTAAATTTTGATATGTGATCATTATAAAAAATGAGGATATTTTGATAAATTTAGAATATTTGGTAATGTTGCTTATTTAGACCTTTTATTATTTAGTTGCTGATCTATCAACTATTTAAAAGCGCTAATTAAATTGAATAATCAATTTACCCTTCAATGAAGAGGATATTAAAATTTGTCACAGAATACTCAATCAATCAATTATTTTGGTTTTGTAGACTAAAAACTCTACTCCTCAAATGCTAAAACATTGTATTCTGGATCTTATTGATTAAATTAAAAGCATAATTTCTTTGGTTTGATTAGCAATGATCACTCGTGTCTGTTTCTATTAGCGGCGAATGGAAAATTTTGTGGAGATTGCATGTTGAATGCAAACCACGAGATTGTTGTTAATAACTTATATGATACTTTTTATTCAAAATAAATAAGGGTTAAAACCCTAAATTGGTATATCTGTGATGAATTTATTTCAAACTAATTTTTTGACAAAAAAAAACCTCAAACTGGTACACGTGTGATAAATTTACTCCATATTAATTTTTCGACAACCAATAATCCCAAACTGGTACTCTTATAATAAATTTACTTTCCGTTAAATTAGATTAATATCACGAAAAATCATAAATTGGTAACCCTGTGATAAACGGAAGGGTAAAATCTTAAACTGATATACGCGTCAACTGCCACGTGTCATTCAACTTAGAAATTTGACGGTAAAATTTATCGGAAAATAAGGGATGGTAAATTTATCACAGATGTACCAGTTTGAGATTTTTTGTGGTAAAAAAATTAGTTTGGGTTAAATTTATTATAGGTGTATCAGTTTGGGATTTTTTGTGGTATCAACCTAATAAATAAATATACGAACAGTTGGTTGATTTGTGCTCGCACCTAAATTTTTTGCCCAAAAGTATTTTCGCGTAACATTCCAAAAACAATTGGAACTTATTTCCTTAAAAAAAACATATTAAACATTAAACTTATCAATCTTGCAAAAAAGTTGGATTTGATATTGATATGCAATCTTTATAAAATATGACGGTATTTTGATAAATTTAGAATGTTATGGTAATTTTTCTTAATTGGTCTTTTATTATTAAGTTGCTAATCTATTATCTATTTTTAAATGGGTCAAATGAACTGAATTCATGAATATACCCTTAAACGAAGAGCCTCTTAATTTTTGTATCAGAATATTCAATCAACCTAATAATTTTGTTTTCTAGCTTTTAATGTCAAGACAGAAAACTCTCATCCTCAAATGCAAAAAAAAAAAAATGTTGTATTCTATTCTTATTGATTAAAATAATAGCAGATTTTCTTTGGTTTGATTAGCAATGATTGGTCGCATCTGTTTCTGTTGGCCGCGAATGGAAACATTTGTTGAGATTGCGCGTTGAATGCCAACTCTAAGAATGCCATCAACAGCTTATACGAGGCTTATATTTTGTTTCGAAATAATTAAATATGCCAACAGTTAGCTCAGATTGGTGTTGACTCCTAAATTTTTTAACCTAAACATTATTATCACGTGCTTTTATGTTGCCCTCTGAGAAAAAATATTTCACACATGAAACTTTGAGTCCATGCATTTCAAAGTAACAGAGTTTCGTTTCTACTGATCTTGAGCCTGTGCAGTGTGCAAGCGCTACCTTGCGAGAGATTATCGATGACTGCTGAGCTATCCATGAAACGCCTTCGAGGCCTGCCCTCCGGAAGGTCGCAGCGGTTGGTCAGGAGATGCAAATCATTATCTGCTGCACATGTTAGCCGTTTGGTTAACCAAACTTTAAAGCGGAGAAGCATCATTTGACTGACCTAATTTGGTTTCTTGCTAGGGTTTCTAGCTTGTCACGTTATTGTTACCCCAAGTTGCAATTGTCTCGTCTGCCATTTCCATGTGGTCCGATCATGGGTCTCCAATCTCTCTCTCTCTCGCTCTTTCTCTGACTGAATATTCTGTGGTCAAACTTTGCTCCATGAAGCTGAGTATCATGTCATACAACATGTGCACCCAACATGTAATCTCATTAAACTCCAGCAGTTTTGACGGTTGACAAAGTTAGTTAGGCTTCTCATCTGCATAAATTAATCAGGAAAAAAATGAGAAAAGACAGCAATATTAAATTTTTGTCTTGTTAATTGATTTCATAAGAGTAAGAATAGGGTATGGTCAAATTTTGTAAGCAGCGTGGCACAAGCCTTCCTCACGTTCATCGCAGCATAGCAATGAATGAGCAGCCGCTCAAATCACATGCCCCCATATGAAGATAGCATCTGCAACAAGATGAATGAAACCTCTTTTCGACCATATAAAGAAAGCCGAAAAAAATTATCAAATAAGCAATGCTGTCGTTTCCTTTTTTGGCTAATTTAATCTTTTTAGTATAGTGAAAACAGAATTTCCACAAAAATGAAAGATTTGGTGCGTGTTGACTTATGGCAATTAAAGAGTATAGTCACGTCTATTGCATGTCGGATTCATATTTCTCTCGAATAATACTTCTCACAATATGATAATCGCAAGTTATCTTCCTAGAATCTCCCAAATCACCCAATGCTAATCATATATTTTAGGCAACCCTAATACACCATTGGCATAGAAAAAAAGTACCAAAAAATGAGAAAACTCATTTCTAAAATAAAAATAGAAATTTGCTCATGCCCTTGTCTTAGCCATTTCACATCTTATTGGGAATGAAATCCATAGAACAAGACATTAATATTTGCTGCAAGCAAGAATGCATGTGACCAAGACCACAAAAAATTTATATAGATATTTACATAAATATATATTCATTAATTCATTGAGATTATAGAGGTTCATGCTCTTGTGACATGACTCACTTTGAATGAACTCGAATTTAAAACATGGCTTTCTTCTTCCGGGGAACGAAACTTTGGTCGTGATAACGATTGACTGAATATGGTCACCAAAGTAATAAACCTTATTATTAATTAATTAATATATATGTGTGACGTCACCATTTTTATCACTCCACGATTGTTGTATAAGTTTCCAATAAAATCATCCGACCCCGGCAAAAGCCGGCCTTGGATAAAACCTCTCATGTGTGCCTAAAATGCCTGAAACCCCAAGTCAACGCGTCAATAGATAGATATGTAGAAGAAAATATTTGTAAATTACATCGATAAGTAAAACGAAGTAAGGGTATTGTCAAAAAGTGTAAGAGGAACTTGATAATAACCTAGAAATCAAACGAGTAATTTCAATGCACATTAAAAAGAATACATCATGAATTTAAGGGAAATAACTGACAAAAACCTCGAAGTATGCCCACTGGGCCATCGTGATAATTTTGCTCTAAGTTTTTTTCGTGACACAAAAAATCTCAAACTTGTACTTTTATGACACATTTACCATCCGTGAATTTACCGTTAAAAATATGTCTACATGGACCATGGAAGGCAAACGATGTTGACATAATGCTTATGCGACTTAGGTCAAATAAAAACGACGTTATTTTGGCTAGAAAACCATATGATAGAACCTTAATGAGGGTTAAATATGTCACATAGTTACAAGTTTGAGATTTTTTATGTTGCAAGAAAAAATTTAGGATAAATATGTCACGGTGGGTATAGTTTGGGATTTTTGATGCCACAAAAAAAGTTTAGGGTAAATATGTCATAGTAGGCATAATTTAAGATTTTTGGTAATTTGCCTTAAAATTAAAAGAAAAGAAGTTTCGGAACATGATCAATACTTTTATCAAGTGACTTAGGGCACTTTCTTGGGAAAAGAAAACCTCTGAAATATTAAAATAAATTTTCCTGGGAAAGTAAACCATCGTCATTGGCCCTAATCTCCTCTGAGTTTTCCGAGGGAAGTGACTCTTTGCGAAACGAAGGGGAGAGAGACATAGGAAGATGGACGACGCGTTCCTCATACGGCTGCTCAAACATTTTCTCGGGAAAATTGAAATGGCACGAAACGAGAATGCGCTCGTAGTTTCACAAAATGTGGGGCTGATGCGTGAATCTTTCTCTTGGCTGAAAGAACAAGAACACCTAAACAAAAACAAAACAAAACATGCGTAATTTCAAGACGCATCCATCATTGTTTTCTTCAAACTCCATTCTCTCCTACTTCAGATGTGTAATGTCTATGTGCATGGATCTGACCATTCTTGAGCCCTGTTTGGTGTGGATGCGATTCCCTAGCAGTTCACATTGTGCTGAATTGTTTATGAGGAAAATCGCACCGGTTGTCGTGGATGTCCCACCCAATGTGCAGTCGAGTCCTGTAAGCACTCGAGAAACGGCAAATTTGCTCACGTGATGTGTCAAAAACCCGACATTGCTTTTGTTGATTTTTTTTTAACACATGTGACGCTAAGACTTTGTTTCTTACACGGAAAATGAATGATTTTGAAACATCTTCATAAAAATGATTGGTTGTACCATTTAGAAAAATGAATGAACGAAAAGTATTTTCATTATCCATAAAAATGGTTAATCATAAATTGTTGTCGATAATGAAAAATATTTTTTATTGACTAATTATTTCAGGCGATACGAGTGATCATTTTTAAGAAAATATTTTCTAAATCATCCATTTTCACTAAACAAATGGAGCCTAACATGGCGATATGGAACACCTGACTAATGCCTGATTAATTTATAAGGTTTAAAGTTTCGATAAAGGAAATTCATAATTTAGTTTTCTCGTAACATGTTTAGTCTTTTTTTTTAAACATAATTTTTTTTTATCAATTATTGCATGGCAAGTGGTCAAGGACACTCCCTAATATACAATCTCAATCGAGGGGAAAAATAAAGTAATGGAGGAGAAATGTGTGCGCTGATGTGAGAAATGCAAAGAATTCTGCTACAAACATGGAAGGTCGGCGCCTAGAATGAAGACAAGTCTCCTACTATTCAGAATAAGACATATATATATATATATATATATATATATATATATATATTATCGATGCAAATCGCATGCTTATGGTCCGGTAACTAACTCGTTATAGGCAGTAATCGGGAGGAGGAAGATGTAAATATAAATATAAAATAAAAATAAATTTTGAAAAAAAAGAAAGAGTTGCCAGGTGCATTGATCCTTGACGGGGTATCTGGGTGATGGCTAGCTTATAATATTTAATCAATAGATTAAGGATGAGTTCAGAAGGAAATTGGATGGACCAAACCGAATTACCGACCTCATTAACAGAACATGGCCGTTGGAAGCTGGTCCTGCATTAATTTAATGATGGGCAAGGGAAGGATTTCAGTAGGGTCATGACGTCACCCATATGATTATTTACGTCATGCGCTCTCCCATCAAGATACTCTTTGGAAACTGTTATTTATTCAGTTTATTTTTATTTTAACTTTAGGAGAGGTTTTCAAATGCGTGGAGTGGGAGAAGACAATGCATCTTCAACCCTTACGAGTTTGGTGAGCTCATGTGACTCGACGGCGCTTACTCGATGGCTGAGAGCGCATCGATTTGTTCCTTCATATGGCGCTTGACATTAGGGGTGATGAACATGGATCAACTGAATTGAGAATTGCCAGGACTGAATCGATTTGAATCAATTGGTTCTGGACGATTTTCAGAGGGTACCGGTTCGGTTCCCGATTCCATAAAACTGGAACCGATGATTTTCGGTTCGGTTCTCGATTTAATGATGAGGACCCGATCGATTTATTTATTTTTTTAAACTTGTTTATTTTTTAAAGAAAAAAAGTGTTTGGTTGTGTGGAGGTGTAAACCCTAATGAATTGCTTGCCTCTCACGTGGCCACACCTCCTCTTTCCCTCCTGCCTCTCACCCTAGCTCGACGCACGCTTTTCCAGTTCCATCTCCTCCCTTGAAGTTTGTGACGTAGCAACGATCAATGGGGTGGGATTCGCCTGGTTCTCGATTTCTGGGTGAGACCGAACTGAGAACCAATTACCCCTACTTGACATAGCCCTCTCCTCCGTATTTCATGAAATCTCGACCATCGACATAAATTTTGTCTACGTAGAATCAATGGCCAAAAGTTATCGAGGCTTCCCGAGATTTTATAGAACCACTACTAACTGTTTTAAAAACTTAAACCGGTAGATGAATTCGTAGTTTAATACATAATTATTCTAACACTCCCCATCACGTGTAGGTTGAACTTTGGCCTAAACCTAAAAGATGGAAATATGCACTTGGAAAGGCAATTAAGATCTGAAAAGATTTGAACTCAGAACCCCTACTCTGATATCATATAAGATTTTGTGAGATTACTATAAGTTATTTTAAAAGCTTAAACAATTAGATGAAGGTTTTTATAATGTCGATCGATTCTCGCTCACGGCCATCGGATTGATCAAACGATCAGAGCATGAATCAATCACGCCCCATCACAGATTTTAGAGGGATCAGATCAGAGTCAAACAGGATACCTCTCTCTGACCTCTCATCTCATCAATGATTGGGGAGATCGTCCCCTGAAAAACATATAAAATAACCGCAGAATATATTATTAAATTCAAGGCTCCAAAGAACATGCCAATAAATGATTGACTATAATACATACATAAAAAAAAAAAAACAATCTTGACTTTCCATATGCTATCAGAGAATCTTGTTATACATACACAATTGTGGTTTTAGTGTAAGTATTCACTTTTCAAAGTTTACTAGCAATTTTGAAGTTATTTGGGGCTAAGGTCTGACATTGTGTTTATTTCGCAAAATATGAGTGATTTGGACGACATCTTTTTGAAAATGATTGTTTATATTGCTTGAAATATATAGTCGATGAATGTTTTCATTATCGATAACAATTTATGTCTCAATATTTTATTGGACGATGAAAATATCTTTCATTCATTTATTTTTGTAAGCGATGCAATTGATTATTTTCAGGCAAATGTTTTTCAAATCATTCATTTTTTGAGAAAAAAATAGAGTCCTAATTATTATTTTTTACCGGGAGCGAGGAGAACGCCACAGACATCACAACTTTCATATGACGTTCACTTTAGTGAAATAACTTTTCAGCCAATCACTTACATTTCATAGTTTTTTGATAAACGTTTGTTGGAAGTGCCATGAAATGCTTGGATTTGCGGCAAGGGAACTGATGTAACTCAAATGAGCGTTCTTAAAAAAAATATGACATTTAAGTGATCCGTTGAGAAGTTATGGCACCAAAATTCGCATCATATGAGATTTATGGTACTCACAATTACTTGTGTAAGGATCTCTATACCTCACAAAATCAAATACTTGCTAAGTCATGGAATCAAAGAAGCATATAAAAGTAGAATGTCAAACAATACCCTACATTTTGGTGAGGCGCTAAATTCCTATAATTTAATATGAATGCAAACGCGAGTGCACTCGTAGGATAAAATGGAATTGAAAGCTCCAGTGGAGCAACATGTAGGTACCCATGACATTCCAAAATCCACGAAATAGAGAAAAGGACAATTAGGGTTTTCGAAATAGGGCAGAGAGTTGTTGACATAAAACACTTAAAAATTATATGAGCATATAAAAACATGTTGCAGTATAAGCCCAAGCTACTCCAAGAAAAGTCGAACCAGGCGAAGGAAACTTAGACTATGGATAGCATCGTCTCTCACTCTCAGCCACACACTAAATGGGCTCGAGGTTAACGGATGGAGATCGGTCCTTAGAGCTAGTCATCCCCTCTGAGTGTTACTATAAGAGTCTTACACTCGTTTGGAATATTCGGTTCGAGCTATAGCTACTTCCCATCACCGCTGGTATGAAAATCCAAGGTTGGTGAGTCTGTCATCGCAGCTCCACAAAGATGTTAGCAGTCATGAGGAGAAAAAACATCTTTAAAATGGCTCGTATAGAGCTGTATTTTCGTCCAAGCCTCCCGGATTGGAGGAAATTTCGTATAACCGGGCACATAGAGGGCATTCATTAAAAGTTTGGTCATCCTCTACTGAGTCTTACTCACATAACACTTCCTTAGTATCCTATTATATCTTTGGTCATTTGCCTTAAAGGCGCCAAACTTCAATCATGGTCTTCGACCAAATGTAGAGCACATCAAACATAAGTTAATATGAAGATACTCAAAGCAGAAACCCTTATTTGCTACTTCTCTTTGGTTTGTTTTCTTCTTCTTATTCCACATATTCACTAAAGAGCAAGAGCAATGGATTGAAGGTCGTATTTTGATGTCATTTCATCTTAAATTGACATTTTTTCATAAAGATGATCCATCTATACTATGGTGATGGCCATGTAGGCACCGCTTTTCCTCATTGTCCAATACACACAAGCAAAAAACATTAGCTGAGCGGTTGAACGCTCGATTTGTGCACATTGGATCTCATATTCAAATTACAATATCTTTCACTCGAGTTTGAGGGCTCACTCGCCACATTATCATGGTAGTCTTACGCGATTCACGTGGAGGGAGCAGTTGAGATGCATCCGTGCGGATTAATCGAATCGAAACTCTACACACGGTGTGCCGAGTGATCTTCACTTTCTGCTAAAAGTGAAAGTTGGCATATGAGAGTTTCAGCCAAAAGCTACCAATCATGCAAATTATAAAATCAAAGTACTTTCTCGAACTTTTCTCTTGCGCGTGACTTAGAGAAACTCATTATAGATTTCACAAAGAAAAGTTCCACATCACTTTGTTTATTATTTATTAGCTGCACCAATGTGTTTATATTATATAGTTATCATATATATCGAAAGACGCGATTTTGCTTCGTAGGGAGCAGGTACCGCCGACTACAGAAAGAGAAAAAGGTAGGCATCAAGGAAAGCCCTAGGACCTTGCCCTAAAGCAATGAGGGTAGAGGAAGAAAAAAGAAAGGAAAATAAAAAAAAAAATAGATCAAACTATTATGATTCTTGTATTGCATGGGCAAAAAGTGATAGTACGATTCTTTATCAACGAAGGGGAGTGATGGTATGATGCTTCAAGAGCGATCGGAAAAAGTACTGTATTTGCATGTCTCGTTTTACTGCTGACATGATAGATGTGAACAGTATATAATTGTGCAGAAACATGTGTAGTACATTATTTTTAACTCGAATAGCATTTGTGTTATGCTCCTTTTTTATGTGAATGTGTTTGTTTTGTCTATTAGAGTGCGTATAAATAACAATATCCTTTTATATATTGGTAATTTTCATTTGTGCTTCCGTACTTATGATTCTATCGTCTATAAAGCCATGTCTAACCTACAATAGGTGATCGTACTGTTATACAATTGCGTGTAGCGAGTACTAACTACGAAAAGCTTCATTAGAACACTCGACCTATTCAAGCAGTGGAATCCAACCCAAAAAAAGGATGGCATGGTAGTCATCGAATTCGACCACTCTAAGGAAAAGGCGGAAACTCTGTCCTCTATATTTTGTGCAATTGTAACAATGCAGCCTTACATCCCGGAAGATGAAGGTGAATAGCTCAAACTAGAGACTTTTAACTCTAATGGACAACCGGTTTTCCTCCACTAATAGTCTTTTGATTAGTGGGTCACAATACATACGCATTATTAACACTCAAATTCAGTTAAATATGTATATGGTTGACATCCATTAACTTGTAACCTACCAATCGGATGCATAATGGGGAAGTTTTCTCCAATCATGGATGGAAGAAAATATGACCCTATCTTCTACTTCTAAGACATTAGTTGTCAATAATTTGCATATTAAGAAATAAAGGGGCCGGCTCCAATAGATTTTTAGATAATCCAAAAACGATACAACTTTGTATCGAAAATGATGCAGAGGGCATTCTCACCATCACGAAAAAGTTGCAAGCTTCCACGCAGAGCCTCCCAAGCTATAGCTGTGTGGAGCAGTGCAAGGCTGGAGGGACGCTGCAAGGAGGATGATAAAAAAGGCACATATCATCAAGATCATATACATGGGATATGACTAAGTTCCATCAATCTCTTTCCCATCCATTTTTGTAATCTTCCATTTGTTGTATCTCTGGCTCATTTCAGAAAAGTTGGCCTTGAGTGAAGAGCAAGCTTGTGGAATCATGATAGTATCATGCCACCGCTGCATACCTAAAACCCTAATATAATACAAACCAAAAAGCCAAGAACTCATCTCTCTCTCCCTCTCTTTCTCTGTTTCTTTCTTCATGAAAAGGAAACTCATCGAATGATCTCTAGGTTACCTGCACATGCCTACCTCTCCTTCCTCTCTCTCTCGCTTCCCATGAAATTCTCTCTCAAAAGCACCAAACTTTGGTTGGGCGTGGGGTACATACCCATCATTTTTCCAACTCAAGGAAACTCTTCCTCGCTCACAAAATCAAAGTTGTACTTTGCATGGCACATCTCAGAGTATCTCACCAAGTACAAGAAAGGCTAGTACGATGAAGTTTTTTATTCCTAATTTAATCACGTTGTGGAGAAAGCTCTAAACGCCCCCCTTAATCCCCTTCCCAATGATTCGAGGACACTTGTCTCAATGTGGATCGATTCGATTGGAATATAACATCTTTCATACTAGCTTTCCGTTGCCGAGAACAAAAGGTTAAGGTTGTTTGCTTTTTATGCAGAGATTCATGCTCCAAAACTTCGTAATCATACAGTATCATATTCCCCATTAGGATACTTAGTGGATTGCCTATACAAATGGCTATCGAAGTTAATTATTGTCAATAGGCAGTGAGCCTCTCTTTTGAAAGTAGAGAATTTCCACTCCTAACTGCTATTTATGACTCCTCTTTTTAGATATTGAAAAATGGAAAAAAGATTTGAATTATGAAAAAAAGCCATATGTGCCTCCACTTGCCAATCTTCGAACACATTCAAAAGTCTAAAACGCTTCGTGTTAAATGAAAATCAAAGTGCGGGAACCGTAAGGTTCCACTTGGAAACAGTACCGCACAATGAGCTTCTCGACCGACTCGTTATTAATTGAGATGAAATTAAGTAATCTTATCGCGAAATGGCTATGGAGCTTGAGATGATTCCCAATTAAAACTATCAAAAAGTGGAGAGAGAGAAGCAAAGGTGGCTCCAACACTTAGAAAATGACTTTGAGTATTGAATTGGACGTAGCTCTGGTTGTGAATGAGTGCCAGTTTTTTTTTCCCGCAGTAAAGCAGATTCTCTTATATATATATAATGTATAGTCATAATAAAAATAATTTCGCGAGAAATTTTGTGGGGCCGACACATGGCACTAGAAGGGGGTGTGAAACCCAGTTGGCGGAGGGGGCTTTCGCGGGCCCTGATCCGGGCCCCACAAGAGTCACAATCCCACGGCTTTGAAAGCTCTGTGGGGCCCGGGAAATCGAAATACAACTTGGTTTGGTCCACGCGGGCACATCGCCGCTCTGTCCTAGTCGGCAAAGCCGCATGTCAGATTGCCCAGATTTTTTTTCCTTTCTCTCTTTTTTTTTTAATTTTCTTTTTTGGTTTGAAGGAAAATTCGGGGCCCGGAAAGAATCAGACGAGGAGTGATGGGTCGCTTTCCTTCCTTAATTCTCCTGTTGCTTGACCATTTTTAGCATAATTTGTACAGTACAAAGAGTCGTCTCGATTCACGCAAAAACATGTAGTTAGGACATTATTAATGGTTTCTGATGTTTCTCACCAACCGAAATACAAGTAACTATAATTGGGCCAATTGAAAAATGGAGAACTGATGGGAATTAGCACCTAATTTCTTGGACACTTTCAAGAACCTTTTCCTCGACATGGAAGTGAGTAACGCAAGGTAATTAGCTTAGGCATACATCGCAAAAGAATTGGCAATACAAAGGCTCGAGATTTTCTGCGAATTATAATATTGGCTTCTCTTATATATTAGGTACGGCCTTATAAGTTTGGACAGAACATTTTGTGTGTTTGAAACCTAATGCACTATGCAATGGTCAATCGGACATACATCGGTTCGATGTGATCGGAGAGTCGAGTCGCCGCATGAATCTGATACACTTGTATTTTTGAAAAGTTTTGTAGAGGTATTACTAAAATTTCCTTTCGCACCCTTCAATGATCATTATGGGGCAATTTCCGAGAAGAGATTATCCAAATATTCTAATCCAATGCACATTCTTTTAAGCTATGTATGAGCTTACATGTTAGTGACAAATAAAATAGTGGGTTGAAGTAACTGAACAATAAAATTAATAAGAGCCACTCAGAGTCATAGGATTTGGAGAGAGAGAGAGAGGGGCTTCCCCTCAAACCCCAACCACACGGCAAACCCCAGGCCAAACCCCTATTTAAAGCCCCCCATCATCGCCTCTCTCTCAAACCAAACCAAATCCTCTTCTTCAAACTTCCAAAACCAAACACGCTCTGCTCTCTCTCATCCCCCGTCAGACCTTCATCAAACACTTCCGTCTTGCACATGAAACACCTTCGAGAAATTGCACTTCCCAGCATACCCACGATGGAAAATCTATTCCATTTAGCCGGCCACCGCGATAAGTCCTTCGCTCGGCGGTGTGTCTGGATCAGTGGGCCGGTCATCGTCGGAGCCGGGCCTTCTGGCCTGGCCACGGCGGCCCTGCTCCGCGATCAGGGCGTCCCATTCGTAGTGCTCGAGAAAACCGACTGCATTGCCTCATTATGGCAAAAACGCACCTACGACAGGCTCAAGCTCCATCTGCCTAAGCAGTTCTGCCAACTGCCAAAACTACCATTCCCTGAGGACTTCCCTGAATACCCGACCAAGGGGCAGTTCATCGACTACCTCGAGGTGTACGCTAGGCGGTTTGACATAAACCCGCAGTTCAACGAGTGTGTGCAGTCTGCGAGGTACGATGAGACTAGCAGCCTGTGGCGCGTGCGGACTGTGTCCACGGCAGGGGGCAGCCGGGTCGAGGTTGAGTACATCTGCCGGTGGCTCATCGTGGCCACAGGCGAGAACGCAGAGTGTGTGACGCCAGACTTGGAGGGCCTGGCAGAGTTTGGTGGAGATGTCATGCACTCCTGTGAGTACAAGTCCGGCGAGAAGTTCGCGGACAAGAAGGTTCTGGTCGTTGGGTGTGGCAATTCCGGCATGGAAGTGTCTCTCGATCTGTGCAACCACAATGCGTCGCCGGCCATGGTGGTCCGTGACTCGGTAAGCTACTACCACATACCTGATTAGGATCACATACTCTCAGATTTTTTTTAACGGAAAGGTGGTTTTAAGAGAGAGTTGGGTTCTAAATTTCTGACTCTGTATTTCATGTTTCATGATGAACAGGTTCATGTTTTGCCAAGAGAAGTTCTGGGAAAATCTACATTTGAATTGGCTGTTCTGCTGATGAAATGGGTCCCACTTTGGTTGGTTGATAATCTGTTACTTATCCTGGCATGGCTGGTTATTGGCAATATTGAAAAGTACGGGCTGAAGAGGCCATCGGTGGGTCCAATGGAGCTCAAGAACACCAAGGGCAAGACCCCAGTTCTGGACATCGGTGCTCTTGCAAAGATCCGATCCGGGCAGATCAAAGTCGTTCCCGGGATAAAGAAGTTCTTGCGTAGCCAAGTCGAGCTTGTCAACGGTGAAAAGCATGACGTGGACTCGGTGATTCTGGCCACAGGGTACCGCAGCAATGTCCCTTCCTGGCTAAAGGTGAGAACAGAGCTCTAAATTCCTTAGATGCCATCCTAAACTAGGCCAATTCAATTAAGTAGGAACTTCTAGAGAGACATTAAAGAAATGAGGACTGATCAGTGTTTTGGTCATCTGGTGTGCAGGAAAGCGAGTTCTTTTCCAAGGATGGCCTCCCGAAATCACCGTTCCCAAACGGGTGGAAGGGAAACTCTGGGCTATATGCGGTCGGGTTCACAAGGAGAGGGCTCTCTGGCGCATCTTCGGATGCAATTAAAATCGCGCATGACATCGGCAAGGAGTGGAAGGAGGAGATGGGCCAAAAGAGAAGTAGCACTCCTACCCACAGGAGATGCATCTCCCAATTCTGAACTGAAGGAACACTCATGACTCACTCTTTTTTTGCATTGTTCTCGGATGTACAAAATTAGTAGGAATGTTACTTACTTTAGTTCAGTCAGAGAAACAAAAAAGAACAGACGTAGCACACGGACGAGCCCTCTCCGAACGGCCAAGTTTTTAGATGGGCATTTTGTAGCTGATTAGGATGATGAGGCTTTTGTTTTTGCATTATCTATTCGATGTTTTTCCAGTTTTAGGACACTGCTTACTTACTCTGTATAATGTGTTTCAGCTAGTTCAATGAGAAAATGTCTTTCTTCTCGATCCATCTGTTTCTCTACAATCTTCTCCTCTAATGCTATGAAAGTAACATGAGCAAGCCTTTTTTCAGTTCATGGTCCAAAGAAGGAAAAATTTCTTCCATTGTGGAATTCATCCAAACAGAGATTGACAATGAATCCTAAAAAAGTTGCAGTCAATCACTATCATTACTCTCTGCTCAATATGCAGGGATCATATACTTGCGCTTTGGTCATCTCGGGAAGTTGCTGCTGATTCTACGGAACTCCAAAAGTTTCGTTTCGTGGCTAATACCGTAAAGGAATAAACGGGCTACAACTTTTGAAGTTTTAATTGGTAACTTGTCGATTAAGCATCCCATATGAAGTTTTCAGAATTGTTACTCTGGTTTTGAAGTTTTGTCGAACTTGACTAGCTGTAGAACTATCTACTGATCCAACTATTCAATTGATCAGCATTGTTAAATGAATAACCATAACTTTACTCTTGAGGAATGACTTGATTTGAAGCTCTAACTGCATTGGTTAACTTACTTTACTTTGCCTGTCATATTTGAACGAATCGCTCTCTTCTTTGACTTAACGTTAGCTCATACATACGTGCAGGCTTCTCCGTCCCCATCAACATTGCACGAATTCACCGAATCAAAATGCACGTCTTACTCCTTTTTTTTTCTTCTGAAACACTACATAGGCTGCAGCAATTGAACCAGAAGTCCTTCGCACCAGCAGACCGACTTGAACCCAAAATTGCAGTACTAACTTAAACCAAAAGTACAGTTTAAATGAGCGTGATCTATTTTGCGGTCGTGCTCTTCCATGCCCCAAAATCAATAAATGTTCATATGTATAGATGATATCCTCAGTGGAGTGACTCGATGAGCATCAAAACAATGGGGATGCACGCCAAATAATTGTCCCTGACAGTAAGGCTAGCTTGCCTCTCTAGCTGAAATTGGGACCAAGTTGGACTGTCTTGATTATCAGGCCAATCAGAATTTCAAAATGGGCTTTTCACTGCTCCCGCAGCAGTGGTAGAGTGATTAAATATTTGATTATGATACTACATATTTTATATTAGAATCAAAATATTTTCCACCCAAAATGACCATGGGGCTCATGTCCTTCACTTAAATGTACACGAATACGGCGGTTTGTGTGCATTCGTGGGGATATATCGAGCCGAAAGTCCAAATATTCAATGTTAACCCAAAAAGAAAAGGAATTCCACTGTCAAATGTTAAGCTTGTGGGAAGGATTCAGGAGAGTGGGTGGAACAAAACAAAGACCAAACAACAATATAGTGACAGATGAAGTGGAAAATAGAAGGAAGCCTCCCAAGATTGGTTTTCAAATAGTGAGTGATCTCATTCTCTTATTCATTTTTATTTTTAAGCCTCTGTTTGTGTGGCTTCACAGAGACTTTGTTCCTTAGGGTCCCTTCAAGATCTCCTTGGAACAGCCCACATGCACTCCATATGCTACTGCAGATTTGAAAACATGCGTGATGGAAGGTAAAAGAGGAAAAGAGAAAAAACAAGGACAAAACGATATCAAGTCTATGGTTTCCATATGTTGCGATATTAGCTAATACGGAAGCTAACTCAGGATCTTTTAAATTATGCCAATGCGAAAATCTCTGGAGAAATAACGATGAACTATAAAAAGACGCTCAAAATTTATGTGGTTGGATCCGACGTATCAGTACCTACATCTATGAGGAGAGCCAACACCACATAATTCATTATAATTGGAGAATTCAAGTTTACAATTGCTCACTTACACGTTCGAGTGTTTCTCGTACCTAAATTAAATCCATAACCCTGAGTGTATATAAATAAACAATTCAAATGGATAAAATAAACTCACAATATAATATCCACGTGTCTAGAGCTACCTCATTGTCCACCCACATGAGATCCTCCTTTCTGTGGCTTCTAGGTTTTCCATGTGCGACGTCCAAGGAAAGAGCACGAAGAAAAACACCCCGGCGGCCCCAGTGCGCCCTTCTCGAAGGGACCCTCCTGTGCGGCTCCTGTAGCTTCAAGACACCATTCTTGCGCCCGCTTACTTCAAGGAAAGGACAACCTAGGGCTTCTAGCAGAAGAGAGCCTCTGGTGGCTACAGTGTTCTCTCTTGGGAACCCACGCCCTAATTCCTTCTCTTTATATATAGGGTCAACAACTTTCCTTTTGTTGACTTCGACCCACTGCCTAGACTAATATATAACAAAACAAAGAAGCGAGCCCTCTTCGTTTGTCATTTAGTGGCTTTCTTTTGTCCAACGTCCTCTCTCTCTGGTCACATGGTCAGACTTGCCTAAGAGAAGTAACTAGTGCATATTTTGTGCTAAATTTAGGACATTTATCCTGTTAGTGTTGAAATTTTGGCATTCAAATCTCATAGAAAGTAAATGAGAAGTGTGATTCAGACATTTTTATTTTTCACCGAACAGACATATTACAGTTTTATTTTTCACCGAACATACATGTTTTTATTTTGGAATTTTATTTTTTTTTGGACATATATGTCTGTTCGTGATTGTTCGCCCACTTATTTTCGGACAAATGTGTTTGTTCGTAAATCGAATGAAACTTTTCGGTTCTTCGTGGCCCTTCATTATTTTTAAATAAAACAAAAAACATTTGTATTTTGTGCGTGGTATTTTTCTACTGCTCTCTTATTCTTCATCATTGTCATTTTTGTGCGATTAATCTGTAAAGTTGCGTTCAAAGGTTTCCTTTGAAGAAGCACCACTTCATAAAAAAGGCGATCTGTTCTATCCTAGGAGGCAATTGTTCAAGAACCTTGAGTACCGGTGAAAGGGACAAATTGTCTTAAGGACACAAAGTGAATTCGTTGGGTTTGGATTATTTGTCAACATTCATATTACTCATATGCATTTTAAGGTTTGTCAAACAACTTTGTTTTTGCACATACGAACACTTAATAATCAACAATCTTAAAACAATTTTGTGTGTTTGCATAGTTGCTTTTTCAATAATTTTTGTCTTCGTAATAGAAATGGCTACAACATCGATGATGCCTATTGTGTCTATTTCGACTCATGGAGAGAAACTAGAAAAGTTCAATGTGGCTGATTTCAAGAGATGACGACAGAAGATGTTGTTCTACCTCACTACTTTGAATTTGGCAAGGTTCCTCATTGAGGATGCTCCTAAGTTGGATGAAGGAGAGATAAGCAAGGAAAAAGTTGCTGCTGTATATGCATGGAAGCATTTTGACTTCCTATGTCGCAGTCACAACTATATCCTCAATAGTTTGGACAATTCCCTCTACAACGTTTATAGTCCGTTGAAAATGACTAAGGAGTTGTGGGAAAGTTTGGACAATAAATACAAAACAGAAGATGCTGGGCTGAAGAAATTCATTGTCGGCAAATTTCTGGACTTAAAGATGGTAGATTCTAAAATCGTATTAAGTCAAGTTTAAGAACTTGAAGTGATCATGCACGACATTCATGTTGAAGGTATGATGATTAGTGAATCATTTCCAGTGGCTGCTTCCATTGAAAAGTTACAACCGTCTTGGAGAGATTTCAAGAATTATCTCAAACACAAAAGAAAGAAGTTATCACTTGAAGACTTAATTATTCAATTGAGGATAGAGGAAGACAATAGGCTTTTTGAGAAGAAAGTTGGCAATAATTTGGAAGTCTCAAGGGCCAACGTTGTTGAAAAAGGATCGAAAACCAACAAGAAGAGGAAAAAGCATGGAGAGGGATCCACCCAAGGCTTAAAAAAGTTCATTGGCAAATGCTACAATTGTGGAAAGTCTGGACATCATCTCAAAGACTGTAGAGCCAATAAAAGAAAGAAAACTTAGATGAATGTGGTGGAACAGGTTTCCAGTGGTGTTGATGATATCAATCTTATTGCTATGATATCCAAGTGCAACATGGATGGAAATTCCAAAAAATGGTGGATTGATACTGGAGTAACTCGTCATATATGTGCTAATAAATCGATGTTCTCATCTTACACGTCTGTGGAAGGTGATGAAAAACTCTATATGGATAATTCATTGACCTCTAAGGTTAAAAATGTTGGAAATGTTGCTTTGAAGATGACATCTGGAAAAATTGTGACACTAAACAATGTGCTACATGTGCCAGACATACGCAAGAATTTAGTGTCCGGATCTTTCCTTAGTAAGAATGATTTCAAGTTGGTGTTTGTATCTAATAAGTTTGTACTCTCCAAAAATGAGATGTGTGTAGGAAAAGGTTATCTTAGTGATGGTCTGTTGAAGTTAAATGTAATGACTGTTGCACCTAATGATATTATGAATAAAGTTGTTTCTGCTTATGTGCTTGAGTCTCTTGATATATGACATGCTAGACTAGGACATGTTAATTATATGTCAATAAAGGAACTAATGAACATGGGATTATTGCCAAAATTTGACTGTCTAGGTGAAAAATGCCAAGTGTGTATTGAATCTAAGTTTTCTAAGCCTCCTTTTTATTCTATAGATAATAGAGTCACAAAATCTTTAGATTTAATACACACAAGACATATGTGATATGAAAGCAATACTGTTAAGGGGTGGTAAGAAGTATTTTATCACTTTTATATATGACTGTTCGAGGTATTATTGTGTTTATTTGCTTAGTAGCAAAGATGAGCTGTGAATGCTTTTAGAACTTATAAGTCTGAAGTAGAAACTCAGTTAAATAAGAAAATTAAAATGATAAGAAGTGATAGAGGATGTGAATATGAATTTCCTTTTAAAGAAATTTATTATGAGTTTGGTATTATTCACCAAATTACTCCTCCTTATGCGCCACAAGCTAATGGAGTGGTGGAAAGGAAAAATCGGTCTTTAAAGGAAACAATGAATGCATTGTTGATTGGTTCCGGTTTACCACAGAATTTATGGGGGGAATCTATTTTGACGGTGAATTTTATCTTAAATAGAGTACCCCACAAAAAGACACAACAAACTCTTTATGAAAAGTGGAAAGGCAAAATGCCTAATTTGAAATATCTCAAGGTGTGGGGAGTGTTTGGCTAAGGTTGTAATTCCTAAACCTAAAAAGGTTAAAATAGGATTGAAAACCATTGATTGTATCTTCATTGGATATGATATTAATAGTAATGCATATCGATTTCTTGTTCATAAGTCTGAGGTCTTAGATATACATGTTAATATGATTATTGAGTCAAGAGACACTTCGTTCTTTGAGAATATATTTTTGTATAACATAGTATATGAGCCAATTAACATTGATAAGAGGCCTCGGGATATTACACCTAGAAGCGATATTATGGAGGATGAACTTAGACGTAGTAAAAGACAAAAAAAAACTTCTAAGTTTTTTGGACCTGATTTTCTAACATATTTGTTAGAGAATGAGCATTGGACCTTTAAAGAGGCTGTGACATTCCTAGAAGCCCCGTTCTAGAAAGAAGCTATCAATAGTGAACTTGAGTTCATCTTCTCAAACCATCCTTGGGAATTGGTTGAGCTTCCTCCTAGTAATAAACCACTACAATGTAAATGGATTTTCAAGAGGAAAATGAAAGCGGATGGTTCTATTGATAAATATAAGGCTAAGCTTGTGATAAAAAGGATACAAGTAACGAGAAGGTCTTCATTATTTTGACATCTATTCACCTATTACTAGAATTACTTTTATAAGGATGCTAATTGCCATAGGAGTAGTGTATAGGCTTGAAATCCATTAAATGGATGTTAAAACAACTTTCTTAAACGGAGATTTGGAAGAAGAAATATATTTGAAACAATATGGCAGGTTCATTGTTCCAAGACAAGAGAAGAAAGTATATTGGCTAATCAAGTCACTCTATGGCTTGAAACAAGCACTGAAACAATGCCATGCTAAATTTAACCAAATCATGTTGTCGAATGATTTTAAGATTAATTAATGCGATAAATGTGTATATGTTAAGAACACTCATAATGGTTTTGCCATTTTGTGCTTGTATGTAGACGACATACTTATAATGGGTAGCGATAATGAGATTGTCAAGGTGACCAAACGCATGCTCATAAGTAAATTTAATATGAAAGATATGGGGGTTGCAGATGTTATTTTAGGAATTAAAATCCATAAGACATATGGAGGATTAGCTCTATCACAGTCTCATTACATTGAAAAGATGCTTGGAAAGTGCAAGAATCTAGATATTGTACCAATAAAGATCCCGATAAATGTTAATTCATATTTCAAAGAATACTGGTGAAAGCAAAGCTCAAAATGAGTACGCTAGTATACTAGAAAGTTTAATGTATGTCATGAACTGTACTAGGTTGGATATAGCTTGTGCTGTGAGCAAGCTAAGTCGAGTTACAGTTAGTCCAAATGAAAATCATTAAAGAGCTATGTAATGTGTATTAGGCTATTTGAAGTATACTCAAAATTATGCTTGCACTACACAGAGTATGCAGCAGTACTCTAAGGATACCGTGATGTAAATTGGATAACTAGCACAAGAGACACAAAATCCACAAGTGGGTATGTGGTTATACTTGGTGGGGGAACAATGTCTTGAAAATTATCTAAACAAACTTATATTGCAAGGTCTACTATGGAAGCAGAATTTATTGCTTTGGATAAGGCCGGTGAAGAAGTTGAGTGGTTTCGAAATTTCTTATAAGACATTCCTAATTGGCTTTAAACCAGTGCCGGCTGTATGTATTTATTGTGATAGTCAAGTGGCAATAGGTAGGGCAAAGAATGTCATGTATAATGGGAAGTTCCGATATATACGTCAAAGACATGATACTGTAAGACAACTACTCTCTAGTGGAATTATCACGATTGACTTTGTAAAGTCAAAAGATAATGATGTGGATCCATTAACAAAAGGCCTAACTAGAAAGATGGTCGTGAAAACATCAAAGGGAATGGATTTAAGGCCTATAAAGTAAGTCATCATAGTGGAAACCCTATCTAATTGACTGAAGATCTCAAGATTTAGGTTCAAAGGGACAACCAAGTTATGCAAGCGGTGTAGAGTATTGTCAACTCTTACGTATACCCGTATGGAGACAATATTGACATGTGAAAGATAAGTGTAAGCTTTTAATGATTCTGTTTCGAGTATGTATTATACCACATATTCAGAAATCATCTATGTGAGTGTGAACTGAGGGCCGCTTCTATGAAGAATTTGAAAGGCCGAATTCTTGAAAGTACTCATGAAATCGGACGGTGTTCATGGCCAAAACGAACATAATAGCAAGCACCAATTTTGTTTGAGAGATAGTTGTATGATTCCTATTGTCTTAACTTATACCGAAGGTCGACAGCTCAAAGACATCAAGTTTACTGATTGATCGAGTAAGTCCGATAGGTCTCACTAGGGAAAGTTCAAAGTCTCCAATTACTTATCTCAATACAACGTTCTCTCATGGAATAATCGCACATTGCATCTCATGCATGCACGAAATATCATGATATCTTAACTTCTCATTCATGTGAGGGATTGTTGAGATTTTGGTATCCAAATCCCATAAAAGGTGCATGAGAAATATGTTTCAGACAATTTTGCTTGTCACCGAACAAACATGTTGATTTAGACAGTTTTGTTTTTCATCGAACAGACATATTTTTGTTTTGGAATTTTATTTTTTTTGGACATATATGTCTGTTCATGGTTATTCGCTCAATTATTTTCGGATAGGTATGTCTGTTCGTGAACCAAATGAAACTTTTCGGTTTTTCGTGACTCTTCATTATTTTTAAATAAAACAAAAAACATTTGTGTTTTGCGCACGGCATTTTTTTACTGCTCTCTTATTCTTCATTATTGTCATTTTTGTGTGATTAATCTGCAAAGTTACGTTCAAAGGTTTTCTTTGAAGAAGTATCGCTTCATAGGAAAGGTAATTTGTTTTATCCTGAGAGGCAATTGTTCAAGAACTTTGAATACCAATGAAGAGAACAAATTATCTTAAGGACACAACGTGAATTTGTTTGGCTCGGATCATTCATCAACATTCGGATTACTCATCTGCGTTTTAAGGTTTGTCGAACAACTTTATTTTTGCACATATGAACACTTAGGAATCAACAATCAGATCGGATTTCGTAAACGGTTCAAACTCGAGATATAATTTAACACTATATGTCCTATTCTTTTGAACCCAAAAATCAGCAACTGAAAGGTTTTTCCTCAAAATTGCATACTGCTAATTTGCACTTGCAGCTCGTGTTGTGTCCTTTTGTCCTTTGTTTGAGCACAGCTTCCATGTTTCCTGATACCATATTCGCTGTAGATGCAACTGCATTATTTGACTCTGCCATGGCCACCTTTACTTTTAGCCTCGCCATAAGCAGGTCCCAGTTTCTTCTCTCTTTCTTGTTTCTTGGAACACAACCTTTCAGAGGCAGAGCACATTGTTTGGTTTAATTAATTTGTCACAATGAATCTGTGAGTGACAACTGGGATGAATGGATAGCATGCAGAGGACTCACCGGTTCAGCTATGAGGATTTGAATCTATTCCATCGCGGACATTCCGGGCTAAGCTTATTGAATGTTAAAATGGTCTTGCTTGCAATTCCATGCATGTTTCTTGCAATTTCGATCTGATTGGAGACACAGAAAATGAATGCGCACGCTCTTATACATTTCTTGTGCTTTTAGTATAGTTTGCGCCCGCTATACAACGGCTTTTGGCTCCGCCCTTCAACTAACATGATAGCTTCAGTTGATCATGCCTTGTGGTCGTATATAACATGAAACTGACTAATCGCTTATATGAGTCTCTGGTACATATTTTACATTACAGAGAGAGAGAGAGAGAGAGAGAGAGGCATTATTCGGGACATTATTGTTTTGACACAAGAAACGTGTATTTTAGTGACCACGGTTTCTCTGGGAATGAGCCATGTTTTTGCAACGGCGCAAGCAGCCCCAGGTGCTTTTGTCATGTCCAGAGCTCTCTCCAAACACATCATATCAAAATCCGACTCAGAAACCTTGCATCCTGAAACCAAAACCAGCTAGCCATAACCAGCTGTCGTACGCGACCGATAAAATCAATCACATCGTAAGACAGACTTCCACAATTCTAAGATACTTGATTTTACCAAACAAATTCCATCCTATATAAAGGCTCGTTAATTGTCACGTCATCTGATATGCCGAATTTGTGAACCCACTTTTAATATATCTAATAGAGTAATTATGATATACACCATCGGCATAAAAATCTTCACACAAGTGGCCCAATTCGCCATTAGCTTGAGAGAACGGGTAGTTATAATCCTGGATTAGGCTGCTCATGTGAAATTTTCTTTTACATTGGCAATGTATATACTAATTTCCCATATCCAAATAGATTAATTATATTATGCACCGTTAGTGTAAAAGAAGAAAAAAAATTCACTTGAGCGGCCAAATCAACCGTTGCTCCTTTCATCCTTCACTGGATAGAAAGAGGTATCTTCATATCAAAATTGATCAAAAACCTATTTCTTAACTCATATTTGATGAGCTGAGTTGTTATGTAAGTTATTATTCAGTAAATGGTTATAAATGGGTTTAGAATAGTAAAGCCTAAAAAAATATGGGTATTAAATGGGTCTACAACTTACTTAGACCCAATCCGTTTCGATGACTTTTTTTTTACTTGATCTCGCGCTTGCTCGCTTGCTCCATACTCTCATATCGATTTGGGTATAAGTTTTTCTAGATTGAGTTAAATATGCGATCGTTTTAGCAATAACAGTTAGGGTCGGGACTGGGGTCATTAGATTTGTATTGCATGAAAATGGATCAATTTGGACTGGAACATTTTCGAACCGACCAAATCGTTTGACAGTTTTGCCTGATGCCAAACCACTTTTTCTAGCTACAGCCCATTGGACAGGACAGGCTTTGGGCTTAACCTTGTATCCACCAAAACTCATTGGGTGATGGGCTTAAAGGAACCATTTTTTTCAAACCGTTGGCACTGCCACCGACGTTTTTATTGGACCAACCGGTGGGAAACTACCGAAAATCCCGTCTCGTCCCCGTCGCGACCCCGAGAGGAAGCAGAGAACTCCGACTTCCCATCACGGCGGCAACCATGTCGGCGGCGACCCATCTCCCCACGTTCGCCTACGTCGCTCTCGCCTCTCCCCACAAGACCCTCGCAGCCTCCCTCGCCTCCCCTGGCTCCGTTCGCCTCCCGGTCAACCACGGTCGGGCTCCGGCGGCATCGGCCTCCTCGTCCGGCGGCTCGGGAGCGCGGCGGCGGGCTTCGGTTCAAGCGGCGTCTTCCGAACCGTCTTCCCCGTCTCCCTCGTCTTCGTCTTCGTTCGGGTCGCGGCTCGAGGACGCCGTGAGGAAGACCGTGGCCGAGAACCCCGTCGTGGTTTACTCCAAGACTTGGTGCTCGTGAGTTTCGATTTTCCTTGCCCGTGATTGTGTTTCCTGTGGGTTTGTGAGCTCGTTGAGAGAGGGATAGATGGGCTTCGAGTGGTGGATTCGAAATTTAAGAATCTTTTGTTCTTGGGTTGCCTTGAAGGTACTCGTCCGAGGTGAAATCTCTGTTCAAGAGGCTCGGCGTGGATCCTCTGGTGATTGAATTGGATGAATTAGGTTCGTCAGCTTTGCCCTTTACTTCCTTCGACTCCGTGTCTTGGTTTTAGTGCATAGTCGCTGTTTCCGTTTTGTGCGCCGGTCTCTTCGATGTTGCGGATGGTATTTGTTTCTAAATGCCCTGTGTGTTTTTTTACTCTGACTAGATATGCATATTTGCATAGATGTTCATGCTGCATTATCTTCGAGAAGAGAATAGAAACTAGATGTTCTCATGGAGTTGGAGGTGAGAGACATCATGGGAGGCTGTTGACATGCCATTCTAGTCATAGAAACAAAAGAAGTCACTACATGGTGTTGGAAAAATTTGAAATATTTCTCTCCGTTTTTGGTGAACGTAAGATTGGATCTCATCGGGTGATTATAGTATCTGTGGGGCTTTGCCGTTGTTAGAACTTGACATGAGGAGTCCTTTGAAATTGACCCAAGAAAACTGTACTCTTAACTGGTTCATGCGTACTGGGTGAGAGCATATGAAGCACAGGTTAGGACTTTTCTGGATGCCATTTCATTATGTTACCATAGTCATGGTGTAAGAGGAGTCTAGTTTTAATGGCTGCTCATATTTTCTGTCATAGTTAAGGTATATGGAGGATACACATCTTTTCATACT
This sequence comes from Syzygium aqueum, assembly GCA_031216185.1. Lineage (NCBI taxonomy): Eukaryota > Viridiplantae > Streptophyta > Magnoliopsida > Myrtales > Myrtaceae > Syzygium > Syzygium aqueum. The sequence continues at coordinate 15,683,625 of CM062238.1, forward strand.
GCCATTGACTGTTTTTTTGTTGCATTGGCATTATCTTTCATGATTATTTAGTAAGCCAACTGTCCATGCTGATCCTGGCATGAAGCAGACGGTTCAAGTATATGCGTTTCACCCACGCAACTGGTCTAGATGTGCATTACATTCTTTGTTCTTGTATTTCGCATCCAACTTTCGATGCTTGTGCGAAGTACACATATCTCTTTGGTGGTCCCTATCAAAAGCAGTCTTTCTTCTTGGAGAAGTGTTCATCCTTTTGTGGCTGATCTAATTTTGCATGGGCCCAACACTATTTGATATCGTCAGGACCACAGGGGCCACAACTGCAGAAGGTCTTGGAGAGGCTTACAGGGCAGCATACTGTCCCTAATGTTTTCATTGGTATGTAATGCTCCTCTTTCAACTTTGAAGTAGTGCGACTCATTAAGTACCCTTTGAAAGCAAGAAATTCAGTCTTGGAGAGCTTCTTGACTGAACCTGGGATGCATTCACTGGCTATTACAAAGGAAAATCTCAACAGCTTTTCTGTAGACTTGGCAATATAACAGCAAATAAAAAAAGAATAGTCTGTCTCATTGTTTCTACCTTGATGATGCGGGAAGATTTGACTTTTTCATGTCAATTTTAGATTTTTATCTTTTGTAGTTGGCAGCTAACCTGTTTTAAGTAGCCAAGACATGAATAAGTATATGCAAATACATATACACGTAGTACTATGTTGGAAGAAAAAAACGCCTGTTTATGGCACTGAACTTGTGAGCTCTAACAGATAGAGCCTCAAGCATTGACAGTAATAAGTTTCTCAATACAGCCGTGGTGTAAATAAATTAGTAACTAGTTTGCTTAATTGTAGGTCAGCAGTGCCATTTATAAAAACTCACAAATACTTTTGAGGAAAGATCATCCTTTCTACGTCCTGAATTCTTTGATAATCTTAATGATGTTATGATGTTCTTCTTCTTCTTCTTTATCTACTGCTAGTGAGGTAATTTCTATTTTCATGTGCAGGGGGCAAACATATCGGTGGCTGTACAGGTATAACCCTTTCTACCCCTTTGATTCCATTGTTCCATGATGGTACCTGGAGATCAGTTTATAAACCATCTTCTTTACACCCATTATTGCTGTCCTCTCTCTAATTTATAGTTATCTTCTTGTATTAATGCCTGTAAAACTTATTGTTAGATGTTATGAGCTGCCTTTTCATATAGTTGTCTTTTTTCATCCTTCATTCTCTGGAAACTGCTTGGACATTTGTAATTTTTTTACATAGGATTTTGACACAGCAAAGGAAGTCCTGAGTCTTTGGTTAACCATGAATAAGTTGATCGAATTCTATAGTATTTTTCTTTGGTGAGGCAGAGTTCACTATCGATATGGCATTTAAATTAGCAGGGGTTGATTTCTGTGTTATTTACTTGTGATGCAGATACTGTGAAATTACACCGAAACAGAGAACTTGAACCTCTGTTGTCAGAGGCTAATGCTAAGAATTAGCCTGCTTGATTATTCTTTCTGGAGAGATTGACTCTTGGGGACAGACTGTGAAAGACAATGTGACATTACTTTTCATCGACATCTGATTGTCTCCCATCTACTTTTGTAATCGAAATATTCATCTTGTGGTGCTGAGGCTTGTCATTGCATACTGGATGCAAATCATCTGATTATGCCAGCTCCAAGACTCTTAATCAAGCGGTGAATGAGGGTTTTCGTGGGACCAGAGATGTTCTCTCAAGTAAATCAAAATATATGGTTAATCCTGAGACTGTGACTGTCCACGGACATTCTTCTTTGTTTATGTTTTTGTTGATTGAATTTTTGCCAATAAACATCCTTGGCTGCAGCCAAAGCGCAGGGGTGCAAGATAGCGGTGATTACTTTGCTTTTGCTTGTTGCTATTCGATTTCTGGAACAGTATAGCCTCTATTTGTATGAACTGGTTATCTTGCAGTCCTCATTTTGCTGCAAAACCTTACCTTCCTTGTCTGTGGGAAGTAGCTGGCAAGATTCCGGCCGGCCGGTCGTTTGACCTCAAGCAATCACAATGTAGCCGCTGCATTGCGGCGATGGGCCACTGCTGTAGTAAGTAGAGCTCTGTCCCACTGGCAACTACACAGTCGAGATCGAGAGAGAAAGAGACAGAGAAAGAGACGGGAGCAATGGCTTCACATCGACTGATGGACCAATGAGGCTTTGATGTGATGTCGACTGAGTGATGATCCGACGAGGCATGACGAGGCGGTGGGGTTGGCCACAGCAGGGCTGAGGCCGAGAGAGGGGAGGGATATAGTCGGGCAATTGGGGGTTTGTGTTAATTTTCTAAAGGGTGCGGGTAATTGGATAGTTTTTGGCTAATTGGGCCATGTCAAGTCATGGGATTCCTTAACCATTAGAACCATTGGGGCTTCATTGAAAAAAACAAATAGTAACATCACCAAATTCGGAGAAAATTGATTTGCTGCTCTTCTTCACCTCTATGTATGTAGTCTCGTTGACCATATTTTAGTCTTCACGGCGAGAATCCTATGCTCGTTCTCTTTTATTGGTGAATGATCCAAGGAAATTTCAACACATGGCATTCGCTCAACGGCCTCAATTGGGATTGATTATCTTTTCCTTCCATTTTGTCTTGAAAAATCTAATTGTTTCCCTTAATTTTTTTTTTCATAATTTAAAGTACCCAACTGAAAAGAAATGCAATAGCCTTCTCGTCAAATAGAAAAATAGATATAGATATAGACGTCATCTAGAAATGAACACTAAAATATAGCATGCCAAGTCGGCTATACTCGACTCCATTTGTTGATCGGCACGTGCACAAATAGGACCCATTCTTCGGATTTTTCAAATGCTGATTCTCCTTTTTCACAATCTTGTTCGTAATTCTCTCTCTCTTCTTCTTCTTTTTCTTCCTCTTCTTCCTTCTTCTAACGCCTGACAACCATAGTGTGATCGATCTGGCTCTCGACACCCTCGAGGCCACGCCGGCTCCCTATCACGAGACTTGAGTGAGCAGCAAACTGTTCGACGTCAACGGATGGCGTGGCCACAAGGGCGACTTATGGAGAATAGAGCAACCGAGAAGAGAGGGAAAGTAACGGAGAAGATTGTGAGAAGGGAGGGAAAGTGCCAGAGAAGATTGTGAAATAGGAGAGGGGCGTTTGAAATATAAGGAGAACAGCCTTATCTATACACATGCCAATCAACCAACGGCGCTCGTTAATAGGGATGAGCGATTTCAAGTTTCACATGAAACCCGGAACCTATCCTCAGGTATAGATTTCAAATTTTTTAGAATCTGAAACCTATCCATCGGAATCTGAAACCTCAAATCTACCCTGTCATAGGTTTCAGGGTAGGTTTTAAGATCTAACAGATTCTTTTTTTTAAATTTCATTTTTAATTAAATAAAATGAAAATGAACGTAACAATACCGAACAAGCTTATCATTAATTAAAGAGAATACAAAAGACTAGTTTTCCTATAATTAAGATTCAAATAAATATAATTAAAATGAGAAGTCATTGCATAAATCAATACTAAGTGTGAGCGGTTTCATGTTCCGTATAAGTTTCATCCATAATAATAGGTTCCTCATTTTTTGAAACTTGGAACTTACTCTATCACAGGTTCGAAGGTCGGTTTCAAGGTCTATCCAAATTTCACCTGTATTATTAATTGAACAATTGCAGTGAATCATCATCTTTAACAATCGTCACTTTCTACTATGATCCACTAATCATAACTTATATTTGGATACACAAGAAATATGAAATATTGACAAGTCATAAAATAAAAGCCTCTACTAATGGTTCTAGATTATACACTCATTATCTAATACCATGAAACACCACAGAATCACGCGAAGATATAGATCAAGAAAAAACACAAAAAACTTGTTCATGTTTTAAGTTTTAGAACCTACCCGTCGAAACAGGTTCTCAAAATTTTGAAACCCGAAAGCTACTCTGTATACCTTGAAACCTGAAATTTAAGTCAAATTGTTAGGTTCCAAGTTCTACTTTGAAACCATGCTCACCCCTACTTGTCAAGCATGCAATATCTTCTCACAACATGATGCCAATACCGATGCTAAAAAGTATCTAACTTTATACGTAGATAAATCCCAAATTTTTTTTTTCTTCCTAACTTCGCATAAATTTCTATTTCGATTTTTTTATTAAATACATTTTTTCGGGGAGAAGTGGGGAAGCGTCGGCAAGCGTGGCAACACGCCGGTCACAAACGAACGGGCCCCACCACACGCACACCTGCCTCCCAAATTTTTTTTGTTTTATTTCGGAAAAAAAAAGAGTCGGAAAATCGCATGGCGCGAAGAAAAACCGGAAAAAAACAGATTTCACTCTGCAACTGCAAGTTCGCTTCGTGTGCGCGAAAGTGATGAAGGAGCTGAGAGAGTAGCCATGGCGGCCACGGCTTCCGTTTCTCTTCCCATCCACGGGCTCCCCGGCTCCCGCCTCTGGGCTCGCCACGTCGAATGCGGCTCCCGAGGCCCGCCTCCGCCGCGCTTCGCCGGAGCGCGCCACGTCCGCCGCCCGTCCGACGCCGCCGCCTCCGCCGGGCGGACTGCCCCGGGCGCCCGTTTCGTCACCTGCTCCGCCTCCAACAAGCCCTCCCCCTCCCCGACCTCATCCTCGTCCACCGAAGCCAGGCTAGTCATTTCACTCCTTTTGAATTATCGCGTTGTATGGGGTTTGCTTTCGCTTGCGTGGAGTTCGGTGATGTTTCTGGAGCTGGTGTCCGGTTGCCGAAGCTGTAGGCTCTCTAGTTTTAGCTGGACTTCTGCTGCGGGAATATATATTTGATTTTCCTGATTTGCATAGAATGCGATACAGCTTAGAATGGTGCGCGAGTTCGGGCGTAGCTGGTGTCGGGGGAGAGCGGGGAACCGCTTCATTGGTCATGGTGAACTGGAGAAGTGAAGCCGAATGATAGCGTCCGACGGTGCGGATGGATGAGTTCTATCATGTGGAGTTGGGTGTCAATGTGTTTTGCGGATTTAATTTTTGGAGAGTCAGAGGATAGATGGGCACCGAATGTTTTCGGCAATTAAATGCTGCCATTTTTCACGCAAGGAGATCGGTCACGGCCTAGATTATGTTTGTTGTGAATCCAAATTTGCTTAGGGAAAGGGTCAGTTCTGTTTAGAATCTAATAGCGGTGTCGTGTTCATGAAAAGGTTGTTGGTGCACTTGCAAGCTAATAGTTGGAACTATGGAATTGGTGATTGATGTGGCATGTGCGAAGCTTGGCATATGAAGCCCAGCTGTACTTGGTAAACTAAATTCTTCATGATCATGGTGTTAGTGCTTTGATGTGAGTAATGCAGGGAATTGGGTTTAGTTGGTTGAATTTTCAGATTTTACATATTCTTGGTTGGTTAATCTAAAGATCTGAATTGCTGCATTATCAGCAGCTTGTCTTTTTCCTTACGCAGATAATATGCCGCTTTGTCCAGGTTCGGCAATGAAATGACTACAATCTTGGTGGTTACATGCGAGTGTCTATATTATCAAATGCTTGAACGGGTTGCGGGTTATATTATAATATCAAACTATATGTCACTGCTGAATCTTGTTCATTGTACATTATCTTGTCCCGTCAGTTGAATGCAATGTCCCCTCAATAGAATGCGAACAAGAAATTGGTCTATTGGCTCGGCAACTGTAGTGATTCCTCTATCTAAGCACATACTCAAAAACATTTGGATTCGAGGGGCTAGCTATTTCATTTCAGATGCGCTTAGGTCATACTCGAGTACTTCCCTATTTGAGGTTTTCCTAATTTGTTTCGCACAATTCCAAAAGTACTAGTAAAAAAAAAACATGTTGCTCATATAGTTGCATTTAATTCATATGCGCTATGTCTGTTGTCTGATACAAAATATGTCATATTCAGCTGAAAGGAGTTGTACACTCGAAAGATTTAAAATCTAGCTAGTTGCTTCTTCATCTCTTCTTTGGTGCAAGTTTCTTGAAGTGGTAACTTCTCCATTGGTTTTTGCTTTGTGAGTCTTGCCACCTGGTACTCAAAATTTGGAATTTGGTTTTTTCAGTTCATTAGCCAAGATTAGGAGTGAGGTCCTGTCTCCTTTCCGGTCTGTGCGGATGTTCTTCTACCTTGCTTTCGTTGCCAGTGGTGCTCTTGGAGGTTTGATTGCTACTACACAACTAATTGCTGCTCTGACAAACTCCGCTAAAGCTGATGCAGTACCTGAAATTTTCAAAGGTCTTCTCATAGACATTGGGGCGGTTTCTATATTTGCATTTCTCTATTATCGGGAGAACAATGCTAAGAATGCACAAGTGGCTAGACTCACTAGAGAGGAAAACCTTTCGAATCTGAAGCTCCGTGTAGATGAAAGGAGAATCATTTCTCTAAGCTCTTTGAGAGGACTTGCTCGTCTCGTGATCTGTGCTGGCCCAGTGTCCTTTATTACGGAGTCCTTTAAACTTAGTGAACCTTTTACTGAGAGTCTTTTGGACCGAGGGGTGCTTGTAGTGCCTTTTGCCACAGATGGGAATTCACCTACTTTTGAGTTTGACGAGAGTGAGGAGATGAAAGAGATTACCAACAAAAGGAAGAGGCTTTGGCAGTTAGCTCCTGTTTATGTCTCTGAGTGGACCAAGTAAGAGTATGATTTTGGTAAACATAAAAGATAGCGTCACTACTCTCTGCTCCTCCCCCATTCTCTGCCGATATCTCTCTGACTTCTTATTTTCGTTGATCCACAGGTGGTTAGATCAACAGAAGAAACTTGCTGGTGTTTCTCCTGATTCTCCAGTGTAAGTGGAGGCATGTTAATCAACAATTATTGTCTGATAGATTCAATAAGCGTATATAGTGACCTCGATTAGTGCAAAGCTTGCAACCAAGCCTTACCATTTATTCTGTTCTCCATGTTTAATCATGTCAATTTTGCATAATCAAATTATTAGAGCTTTCGTAATATTTGAAGTAGAAGATTTTGGTAAAGGACGCATCTCATGTAGATTCACCGTATCAAGTGGTATGCATGCTCCAGAGGTAGTTGATCTACTTCAGAGAGTAAATTTTTTTTAAAATATCTGTTTGGTCATGCCCCTTTTGCAGGTATTTGTCTCTACGCATGGACGGTCGTGTTCGTGGTAGTGGTGTTGGTTACCCTCCTTGGAATGCCTTTGTTGTCCAGCTCCCTCCTGTCAAGGGAATGTGGTCTGGACTACTTGATGGCATGGATGGAAGGGTTCTTTAGCGTGCATAGCAATGACAGGCTTTTTTGTAGTTGAAGGATATTTTCCTCTTTGAAGCTTTAATTCCTTCCCACTCCAACTCTTCATGCTGCATACATCCAACGAAGGGATGAAGGTAGATGATCAGCGACACCAATCTCTGTGTTTAAACCTCAGCCAGTGTATCACACATTTGTGCAGCTATAAGTTTCCCTGTTCCGTTCACACTGCAAAATTGAGGCTGCTTCAAGAACGTATATGAAACAGATGATAAATGAAGATCATTCTTTTGCATGCTGTCTTGTTGATCTCCCTCTCTTAGCATGCAATCGTGTATATCTACGAATTAGTATCATAGTTTTTGCATCTTATATTGATGGGCATTGTTTGTTTATCTGCTGTACCAATATAGTTCTTTTGATACCTATATAATCCGTATAGTTTGTAATTTCCACATAGGAACAATTTCTATCTCTGTTTCCTTATACAAGTTTTCTTCCTTTAATTTCTGTTGATCTTTGTTTGCTTTATATTGACAATTAGGTTAGGACAGTCTAGGTGTCCAAGGCCTGTTCTTTGTTAGATATTTCCATGACCTTTAATAAATCAAATTGAATCAGCCGACTTACAAGGTCCTCTGAGATGCTAGAATATTGTTACATCCTTTTGTCTGATCCTCTAAAATTGTGGAACTTTAAGATTACACTTCCGGACTAGTATAGGTAAACTCCTCTTTATTATGCTTTACCACAATGATATGTCTTCAATCAGGAGAATTTTCTTTGAGAGTGCCGTCTAAAACTAAAGATGTGCTATAGTTCCACAATATTGCTGTCCACGGATTGAGTATATTGTCTAGGGACATTTATTCAAGATGGTATCCTATTGTGTCTTTAACTTAAATGCCGCAAATTCGGTGATCTAAAACTATTAAGGACTGATTTCCTGGGGAATGAAGTTGCAGGATATAAGATCCTTTATAATTTAACCTTCAGTCCCTCTGAGAATTTTGGGAACTTGCGTCTTGAAATGTGGCTGATGAAGATGACGTATACTTAACCAAGCCATGATCCCTGCTTCTCTGTCTATAACACACTCTTTAAAATTATAAAGGCTTTAAATTACTGAATTTCCTACACGTTGGAGTGATTTTGCAAACGAGATAGCATTTGATAAGTTACTTGCAGTCAATCGCATTAAAAATAACTTTCTCCAATTTGACTTGGAGATTGGTACTTGCTCGTTTCTAAATGTCAGTAGTCAGTCATTTGCACAAGCTCTTCGTCCACTTAGGCCTTGGCTGAGGCACACATTCCATACACGCCCGTATTTTCTAACCATGCATATTAAACAAGGAACTTGGAGTGCATGATGGCGTCATATACGATTTTTTGAAATTTACACAGTTTTTCTTCAATCCATTTTCTGTTAGAAGAATGAACTGAATGCATCTTCATTGTGTCAGACGATTTAAGCAAAGATCATTCATCCTATGTATCTGATTGACATTGTTCACTTATATCTGCGTGACTAACTAGAGGAAGGAAAGATGGGGTGTCAGCACAAAAACTGAACAAGGAAGATTTGAAGCTGTGGTTTATGCTACCTAAGTGTTGTACATGCCATTTCAAGTTACTGACTTTCTGCACTTGAGACTTGACAGAGCAGGGAAAAAAGCTGGGACAACTGAAGAGAGGAGGGCAGTGAGAAAATTCTATGTTCTACATGCTACACCACAAGTACGAGGTTAAACCAGGTATGTGTCACATTGTTTGAATTCCATATATGTTCATCATGTGGCGTTGCATAAGTTATTAAACACTAGCGAAGGGGAAAAATGATCATGCGAGAAAATGCTCAGGCATATGATACAGATTACAGGGTAAGTTGGGGAGACTGAAAATAGTTTGCAAGAACTACAACTGCAGTGACCTCATTGCTCATTAAATTTCTTGGATCTCATCCAATGCGTAGTTGTTTGTAGATACATTTGCATAATTGACCTTGTTGAAACGAACCACGACCGGATAGCACGTCTTCGGGTCCTGCTCGGATGAAACCGATACAGAAAATTAACAAGGCGGATAATGGTGAAAGGGGGTGCAGCAATGGGGATGATGAAGATGGGTGTTACCTGGTCAACAGCAACTACAGAGCCAATTCCATTGTACCAGTACGACTCCTTCCTGAGAATCTTTACCTGTGGATGAAAATATGCGAAAGAAATGTTGAACTTGTCCTCAGAATAGCAGTAAGGTTTACACTCTTTATCTTTTCATGTTGACTAGATACTTTCAAAAGCTGGAATCGAAATGCCTCCCTTATGAAATAGATGAAAAAGTGAGCATCTCCAACGGTCATGTTAGTTATTTAATCCTAGTTTTACTTCAATGAATATAGCGTGCTTGATTGCTTTACGATCATTGATTGATTCCCTAGGAGGAGGCACTTGAGAAAGATGCTACTTTGTAATTTGTAATCGATACAAAACCATGTGCTTTTATCCTAGTGATATCAGGGAACAGAGCATGCTTATACCTTGATTCAATCGAAGAAGTGAATTGCAAGACTCACCTTGGTTCCTCTCTTGGGTCCAATTGGGGGTGGCTTGGCCTTTGGAGCTTCTGCTGCTGCTGTAGCCGTGGTGGTTGCCACCGGAGCCGCCCCTTCTTCTGCCGCTCTCACCACTAGCCTAGAAGGGTTATTGTTCTTTGCAAAGAACACCATGTTGCTCTTAGCGGATGAGTTCCCGTTGGTTGGGGTGTTGGGTGTGAGCACAAACCCAGAAGCAGCTGAAGCCATGCTGCAGCTAGCCATCCTTGTGTATGTGGGTATCTCTCCCTCTCTCTGAGTGTCGAGAAAAAAACAGCTGAGTAAAGTAACAGAGGACCAAGATTGAGAGAGGCTTTGAATGAAGTGGGCTTGTGTGATCTTAGGGAGAGAGAAAGTGAGAGGCAGAATCATCTGATCTTTGATGATTCTTTTTCCAAAATCTTTGCTTCCACTGGAGTTGTGCCACGTAGGCACCATATCCTCTTTCTGTGGATAACATGTTTTCTAAATCAGCACTTTACATGTCTCTGTCCAAATGCAAACAAGAGGGCTAAGTTCTTCATGTCTATTTTTCTTGGGATGGAGAATAATTATTCTCTACATTCATTCTACTGCTTATAAGATGAGCAGTGATAGTCACATAATACAACACTATGTTGGTTCCATCACTTTAATATCTTCCTTAGTACAGTTTAATATGAATTTCATTATGTTTATAATCGCGAGTGCGTGTGGATTAAACTTCGAGGCCCGATTAAACACTCGGCCCACTTTTCGATTAGGCACCAATGCAAGTGTTCTTATGTTACCACGTGGAAAATCTGGAAGAGCTTTTCAGAAGCTTTTCCTTTTAGCTGCTGAACAAAACTGTGGCTGAATCTTCCCAAGGCCACCGGTCCAGCAAGATAGTTCCGCCTGCGTTACGCGGGTAATGGCCCGAGGCAGTTGTTCTTTTCGAATGAAATTGCAGCATAGTGAGATCTAAACAGACTTGCACAGTTCCGCATGCCAATTCCACAAGAGTCGCTCTCAACAGCGAGCCGGCCGAGTTTTAATTCCCAATTCCTTCGACGCGTGAAAGATCGGGCCTAATGTTGTCTGTCTAATTTCGCCATGCGACGAGATTGGGAACTCACGCCACCAAAATGTCAACGCAATCCCAAAGATGCAGCCGACCCTGTTCGTGCAAAAGCCTGCATGCTTCATTTACTTTGACCTTGGAGTTGCTCAACCACTCCACAGTATTCTACACAACCCACTAGTAAAAAATCGTGTGATCGCGGGTCCTTTTCTTTCATCATTTTAATTTTCGAGGGAGGTCGACATTGGCTATGAGAAAATACATTCAACAAGTTCTTTTTTAATGAAAAGTTAATCCAAAAAAATTGAGCTCTATAACGCTACAGCAAGTCGTCCACGACCACATTTCATGGCGCCTCTTCGTCGCGCATGTGGGAATGCCTCCTGTCGTTTTCCCTCGTCAAACGAAGGGATTCAATATGACAACGTTGAACCATCGTAAACAAAGTTTTATACATTAAACAAGAAGTGATTAGGATTAGTGCGTAAAAGTGGAAACATAATTATGAGTTCTTGTCGTTCCAGGGGATAAGGATTCTCGATAGAACGGGAATCTCTTGGTGGTGGGGGAGGGTGGTGAGACTAGGAGGCCTACGCTTTGTCGTTTTGCTCACCCGCATAAGACAAAAAGCACTTGGACATAGGAACTATACCAAACGGCACGTCGTGCGTAGACGAGGAGTTTTTTTTTTTCTTTTCTTTCTGGGGTCAAGAGATGAGGAGTTGAATTGTGAAGGATGTTTTATAAGTTATATTAATTAATTGATTGTTGGGGGTGGCTGCAGTAGCTTGAGTTTGACGATGGATCAGGGGTGCGTTGATTTTACGAAAAATGAATAAACTAAAAAGTATTTTCATCGTTTAAGAAAATAATTAGATATAAATTATTATCGATAATGAAAATATTTTTTATCGATTAATTATTTCAAGCTATGCAAATTATTATTTTAAGGATAATATTTATCTAATAATTTATTTTTGGCGAGCCTAAAGAGAGTTTTACGATGCTATCTACGGGTACGCGATTCCGGCATCACCACTCCCTCAATTTTCCCTTGCGCATTGCCGCTTTTCAATCTCAAAGGTGTAAATTGAATGCATGACTATTACATGCGGGCATTACAAAACTAGACCTTCATAAGCAACACTAACGCATCTCTAACGTCTCTGGAGGATGCCACGTGTCCACATGATACCGGCCCGTCAAAGATCACAGGCATCCAATATATTTCGGGCTCCTATGACAATAAATCACCGCACGTGAAAATTCTCTTTTTCTCTTTACACGCTTATCGCCGCAGTTAATAAATTGACTAATTTACAGGTACTCTGTACTCGTACTTCAACTCGTGGCTTGACAAGACTGACGATTATATTCAGGGAAAGTACGCTTGCTTACTACGTACGATTATACAGTATACATATGGGTAAAAAGCTGGGGGGTGGTGATAACGGAATAAAATAAACAGTGCCCTTTTTCCCAAAGTTTGACGCCGAACCAGTGGACAAAAAGCGGCACTCATTTCTTACTCCTTCCTCCTCCTCTATCTCTCTCTCTCTCTCTGTCTCTTTCTCTCTCTGCATCCGCATCCGCATCCGCTCCGAAACGCAGCGCGCTGCAGATTGCAGCGGATCTCGGGAGGCTTCCTTGGCTCGGCCTCGCTCCGGCCGCATCCCCGCCGTGATGCCCTGCTCCGGCCGCCGGAATCCACCGCTCCCTCCCGTAAGGTCTCTCTCTCTCTCTCTCTCTCTCTCTCTCCAGTGGAAAGTAGCTTCTCCGTACCTGACGACCTTTACGACTTTCGTTGCCTTCTCGATCTCGCTTTTTTGCCCCCACCCCCCCAAAAAAAAAGCTGCCGTCTGCTCTCCCTGTGCATCTGCGTGTGCGTGTGCGCGTGCGCGTGCAGGCAGTTGTGTGATTCGTGGCTCAGTTTGCGCACGTGCTGGGATTCGCGAGTTTTTCTTTAGTGCTCTCCTTCGTGATTTGGTTAATTTTGCTTAGTTTCGCCTGCCCGAGCTCCTTTCTTTGGCCTTGCCCTTTTCGATTTTTCAATGCAGTTTCTCTTAGCTGCATTGGCTGCGGCTGCGGCTGCTGTGTGTGTGTGTGTGTGTTTTTTCTCTTGCCCCCTCTGGAAGGATTTCTGGGTTTAGGTCGAAATCTGCTTTTGCGCATTGTTTGGCGTTGAATTTTGGGGCTTTTGAGCGTTGTGCAGTGATTATTCCTGTCTTCTCTGTCGAGTGGACCGAGGTGAATCCAGGTACTTTGAGGTTCTAATTTGCGAAGTGAAGCTGATTTGGTGTTAGTTTGTGCCGGTCTTTCTTGAATTGAAGCTGCTAGGAATTAGTACAGGGCATAACGCATGCTGACTCTGTTGTGCTAGTACCCGCGACCGACGTGTTGAAACGTCTGTAAACATGGGGATTGTCTCTGTCGTCTCTTGTGCCAAGATGAGGATGCCTTTGCTTGCTACCCAGTAATCACTTTTTACTGTGCCTGGCACTTTTGCAAGTTTTTCCTGTCTCTATAATGAGGATTGCTGGAGTTGCCATTCTCCCAAGTGGAATATCTGTTTCTCTTGTCCCTTTGTTCCTGTCTCAATTCCATACGCCGCCATGCTTGTGCTTTGACTTGCCTAGGAAGCTGGGTTTTCCCCTCTTCCTCTATTTCGGCAATCTTTCTGTGGATTTGGTCCATTTCATTCAGTGGGCCGTTTTGATTTAAGTCCCTCTTTTCTTTCATAATCATGTCACAGGTGTTGAGATGGATAGAGCTCGGAATGATAAAGCTCAAGGCACTGAGAAACAATTTCCAGGATGCCTGGGAAGAATGGTGAACCTTTTTGATCTAAGCGCAGGAGCAGCTTCGAAGAAGCGTCTCACGTATAAACCACATTTTGATGGTGTGCACTGCACCTCTTGGCCTTTGCCAGATACCTGTTGTGCTTGAGAACTCCAAGCATTGCCAATAATTATGCTTCAGTGAATCTCTGATTTTGTTTGATAGTTTCCCATTCATATGAGTTTCTTTTTGCTTGAATCATGTATTTATTGGCTTGCGCTGATTTTAATTTGTTTAATTACTCTCTCATAGACCGTACCTGTACCTCCCTTCTAATGATTCTCTTTGTCCTTTGTAGACATTACAGATTCTTCTATTTATAACTATCGACTTATGGTTGACCCCTTTCTGGGTTTTTCCCCTTTGGTGGCTTCAATTAGGTGTAAAAGTCTGTTGTTGCCTACTTTGTGCCCCCTTTGTTTTGCTCACGGCCAAATTCACATAGGTTCCATTTAATCTGTCGTCTTTTGTAGTGTTCATCCTTTCTACTTCTTGTCTAATGTATATCTTGGTACTGTAAGATAACCATGTTTGACATAAAGTTGTCACTTTGCAGATCCTTCATTCACAAGGAGTCAACCAGACGTGCCAAGAATTTTAAGTCCATCTCGTCGAAATGACATAGAGGAAAAAATGGTGAGTCGTTCAAATTTATATTGGTTAGTTTGATTAGTTTAATCCGATAGTAGAGATAGGAAGACAATTCCCCCACCCCACCCGAAAAGGGAAAATAAAACATCCAACATACTCGATACATGTTCCAATAATCATGTCCTGACTAATATAGAGAGAAAACAGCACGTATGGCATACACAACAAAGGATTGAAAATTATGTCCTTACTGGTCCTGCCTTTTCTGGGACTGCAGATTACCTTGAACTCGAGGAGAAGTTCACCTAACAGACAACCAAACTCCATGCCCATGAAGATGTTAATTGCACAAGAAATGTCTCGAGAAATGGAGTCTAAGCACGGTTCGCCTAATGTAGTGGCGAAGTTGATGGGCTTTGATGGCCTTGCACGTCAAAATCCTGATTCAATTGCATTTGTAAGCCCATCGAGAGACTACTTGTCACCTTGTTTAGTTCCACAAGAAATATCACGTCAAAGTTGGCTTGAAGAAGATACATCTGTGCATGAGCAGATGAAGGATGCATCTTTTAATTATCGAGAGATCGATGATTACAAAGACATTTATGAAGTAGAAAAGATATCTCAGAAGACAAACTCTGCAAGGGAAATATCACCGCATATGGGAAGGTTTGGTGGAAAAGGAAGAGAGAAGAGAAGGATGTTCCTTCAGCAGAAGTCTGTGGAAGCAAAATGCCAAGCAACTAATGAAAAACTTAACCAGTCAAAGGAGTTGCAAGGTGCATTGGAAGTTTTGAATTCCAAGAGAGAGTTTTTGCTTGAATTTATTAAAGAACCCAATAATCTCTTTTCTAAGCATCTCCAGGAATTGGAGTCAACTTGTGCCCCTCCTGAGACAAAGCGCATCACTGTTCTTAGGCCATCTAAGATGGTTGACAGTGAGAAATATCCCATGATGGGAAAGAAGAATGAAAATCTGGCAAAGAGACCAGCTGAGGTGTCCCAAGAGATTAGATGGGGTAAAAGTAGATTTGTTGGTTCCCCTGATTATGTCAATCGTAATGGCACTGACCATGGTTCTCAACCAACTCAAATTGTGGTTTTGAAGCCTAGTCTTGGCCAAACTCATGAAATTAAGTCTATTTCGCCACTTTCCATGGTACCAAAAAAGTTGCCTGACGAGAATTTCTTCGAAGAAGCTGAAGATGGTGATGTGCAATTATCAAGAGAAGTGGCCAAGGAGGTTACTCATCATGTCCGTGAAAGTATGAAGGGACACCGTAGAGATGAAACACTACTATCTTCTGTTTTCTCTAATGGCTATAGTGGTGATGGCGGTTCATTTAACAAATCGGAATGTGAGTTTCCACATGAGAATGGCAGTGATTCAGAAGTATTGTCACCTGCTTCAAGGCATTCTTGGGACTGCATCAATAGGTTCGACAGCCCCTTTTCAGCTTCTTCATTGAGTCGTGCATCTTTGTCTCCCGAATCAACAGTTTCAAGAGAAGCAAAAAAACGTCTGTTTGAAAGGTGGGCGATTATGGCATCTAATAAGAATACTCATGAAGAAAGACGTATTCAGAAAACCTCTGGTACATTGGGTGAGATGCTTGCGCTTTCCGACACAAAGGTGTCAATTAGACGTGAGGAAGACGGCAACAATATTGAGCAGGAACCAAGGATATCAGCTTCCTGCTTAAGGAATAACTCGTCCGAAATCGAAGAAGTTGCCGAGTCACCAAAGAGTCTTCTGAGATCAAAATCTCTCCCTGTATCCTCAATGTTGTACGGTGATGCTATCAGGACTCGAACTTCAGATCCTGAGGCATCCGATATGCATGTTCACAAGGAATCTAAGGAAAAAGGTCCGAGTTTGTCATTCAAGGGAAGAGTTTCAAATTTTTTCTTATCTAGGAATAAAAGATTGAGCAAAGAAAAATCTGGCAGATGTGAATCTGTTGACGAGTCTCGTTTAGCTGGTGTCAATAGTCCAGAATCTTCTATCTGTCCTCGTAGCAATTCCAGCAACCATGCTTCTCAATATTTCGAAGAGAATCAAAATGATGCTTCTGTAAATTCTGCTCGACATGGACTTCTGAACAACACTACTCATCCCATGCGTGCAGTGCAAAACGAAAGCAGGGTCTCTGAAGAGGTAGTTTAATTTTCTGTATCGTAGGGTAACTTAAGGTCTTCTTCGAATTTGACATTTCTTTTTGTAGATTCTAAGTTCTATGCTGTATTCGCTTCAAATGAATGGTGATGTCTTCTATGTATGCATCACACTCTAAATAAAACCTAAAACTTTCAATATTGCTCCCCTGGATGACTAATCAGTCAATATGGTAACTTCTGATAGCTATGTCTTTGCTTTGTATCTGGGTCGTCTGGCTTGCTCATATAGGAGCTTTCCTGTGGAATTTTGATGCATTTGTTGAGATCACTCTATGTTTTGTTGAATTACGGTTATCAATTCGGTTGGACATTCAACTGCAGGTGGCTTACAATGTGGTCGTGCTTTTTAATAACGCTTGCTTAGCTTTGGGCTTTGACCCAGGCTCTGATCTGATGGATTGCACATCTTTTCTTCAGGTTGGATCGTCTGTATCAAAGCCTGTTCTGGGAAGCGTTGGCGAGAACCCAGACCAGCCAAGCCCAGTATCAGTTTTAGAACTGTCTTTTGAAGAAGATGCTAGTATAATTCCTGAATATCCTGGTAATGCAGCTTAAATTTTATGCAGATATACTGAAAGTGTAAGTGAGAAATGTTTTATAAATGTTGTCCCCTTGTTGTGTTCTAATATTGTTTCTCATTTGTAACAGGAAAACAACGGCCGGTCCAGTCTCTTAAATCTAATTTGATTGACAAGTCACCTCCTATTGGATCTATAGCCCGGTCTCTTTCCTGGGTTGATTATCCAGAAAGAGCATTTCGTTGTCTGTCAAAACCCTCCACAACTTATTCCGGTTCCAAGGAGGAAGAGGAAGATTGTTTCGTCTTCATTGAAAAGCTTTTATCTATATGTAGCCTAGATGGCACAGCGCAATCCTACTCCAATGTTTCAAGTTGGCATTCACCTCATAGCCCATTGGATCCATCAGTGAGGGAAAAGTATGCAGATGTGGACAACGACAAATCTTTAAATGAGGCTAAGAGAAGGCAAAGAAGATCGAACTGGAAGCTCATATTTGACTGTGTCAATGCAGCAATTGTGGACTTTGCTGGCTTCGGGCCAGAGGAGTGCCTAGTAGACAGGTTCTGTTGTGGGCCCAGAGATTTGCTCATGGAGGAGAAATCATCTATCATGGCTGACATAATTTGGAGCCAGATTAAGGAGTGGTTTACTGAGGTCCGTAGGTTGTCCGGAGATGACGAGGACTACAATTGCCTGGTCATGGAGAGGGTTGTGAAGGAAGAGGTTGTCGGGAAAGGTTGGCTTGGACATTTCAGATTGGAGGTCGATAATTTAGGGAGGGAAATGGAAGGGGAATTGCTGGAAGCGCTTGTGGCTGAGGCTCTTTCTGATTTGGTAGTTAATGTCTGCTGAATTTTTCATTTCTCTCTTATAGTTAGATTACTTTGTAGCTCCAATTGCTTGTGCATTCTGATATCTAACTGCGGTAGTCCTCATCGGCCAATATGATAATTTGATGGTGCAAATGTTTCGGTTAAGTCAGTATCCGACAATATGCCTACTTTAATATCAGCATTCGGTATGTTGGATACGGGCTTTGTTTGGTCCCAACTGAACTGGGCTTCACAGGCATTGAAGTAAAGAATGGGTTATATTTGTCTCCTGATTGTCTCAAGGATCGTATATATGGTATCAGAGCGAAGGGGATATGTTATTCAGTTTAATAAGTCAAATTTAATATTTGTGTTAGACACTCCCTTAGGTGAGGTTTAGTTTATCCAGTTGTGGTCTGGCAGTAATTCCTAAAGGAGGTAGTTAGTCCGTTGGTCAGCACTAGTTCGTAGCCTAAGATGTGAACAAACATATTTGTTAAAAATGAGTTTATTAAGGTGAATATCTTCTCCTAGTTCGATATCACAAATATCTTTAGATTAGGGTCATATGGTAAGAGAAGAAAAAAATATTGAAGATTTTATTATACTAATTGAAAATTGGGAAATTCCTAAACTTCAATTCAATCAATTCCAACAATTAAGATATAAATTATGTGATTATGTTAAACCACTTACTAAAGGTCTTAATACTTAAATTCTCTAAGTCTTAAGAGATTCTCGTCTCCTAAACTATGTGATTTTGTGATTTGATGTCTGATGTCATGAGTGAACAACCCTACAATTTCCATTTCAGCAGGATATTCGTTTCCTCAACAGTTCAACTACAATTTTGTTTTCATACATGTTCTCGTGGTTTCAACAACAATTCTGGTCGGTTTGAAGGATTGAAAGATACGTTTTCAACCTATCTTTTGTTGTTAACCACTAGAATTTGGGCACATGCAGGTACATTAGCGCTGAAAGAGACTGGGTTCCTATTCACTCGCATTCTCTAGCAAACAGAAAATTTTCTTTTATGAAATTGTGGTTGAAAAGAAATGGATGCTAGAGGGTTGCAGCTCACCGGTAAGACAGCATAGCAGGCTCATACTAGTTCACAAAAGTTAAAATATGTTGCCACTTGGCCTGATTCCATGAAAGACTTCCTCTGATAAGATGCTAAAAATGTGGCAATGCTATCAAATGGCCGCCATACATTGTAAGTGAAGCAGCAGATTTCGGAGGGTTCTCAAAAATCAAAGTTGCACCTTTCAGCTGCTCGATGTACTGCTCATGGAACCTCCTTTCATGTGGCGTTACAGGTTTCCGGGTTGTAGAAGTCGACGACGTTCAAGGGTAAAATAGCAGGCGCCACCATAGCTGAATATTTAGCTGCATTCTTGCTTTTCTCACTCTGGCTGAGAGTGGTATTATCTGCAATCCGCGCAGCCTCCTCTTTCATAAGGCTTTCCATTTCCATAACACAAGCAAAATCTAGATGTATCTTTAAGATACCTCAAAATCCATTTCAGAGTAGCCCAATATTCTTTACCTGGATTTGAGAGAAACTTACTCACAGCACCAACTGCATGAGCAATATATAATCTTGGACAAACCATGACATACATCAAATAACTCACCACCGATGCATAAAGAATTTTTATCATCTCTTTCTTCTCTTTCTCACTTGTAGGACACTCTTCACTACTCAACTTAAAATGACTTGCAAGTAGAGTACTTAGCGATTTACATGTGTTTATGTTGAATCTTTCTAATAACTTGTCAATGTACTTCTCTTGAGATAGCCAAAGTTTCTAGTTTTTCCTGTCAAGAGTAATTCTCATGCCAAGGATTTGCTTAGCCGGACCAATATCCTTTGTTTCAAAAGCTTTACTCAACTCATTTTTTAAGCTTTTAATTTTTTTAGCATCATGACAAATTATCAACATATCATCCACATAGAGTAGAATGATAAGAAAATTATTATCTGAGAGTTTTTTCATAAAAACACAATAATTGGAGTTGGTCTTACTATACTTGTGATTTTCCATGAATTATTCGAACTTTATGTATCATTGCCTTGGCACTTGCTTGAGACTGTACAAATTTTCCCTCAACCTACTACATACAAGATGCTTCTTGCCTTTAGCTATAAAACCCTCCTCTATAAATATTTCTTCTTCTAAATCTCCATGAAGAAAGTTGTTTTTACATCAAGCTATTCAGATTCTAAATTCACGGTGGCGGCCAACCCAAAAACAACTCGAATAGAAGACTTTTTTACAACTGGAGAGAAGATCTCTTCAAAGTCAATTCCTTTCTTTTGACGAAAGCCCTTCACAACAAGCGTAGTCTTGTATCATGGTTGCAAACTACTTTCTTCAATCTTCAACTTGTACACCCATTTATTTGTGTGTGTTCTCTTGCTCTTAGGCAACTTTACCAATTCAAATGTGTGATTCTCATGCTATGATTTGAGCTCCTTTTGTATAACTTCATGCCACTCATTCTTTTGATCACATGATATAGCCTATTTATAAGTTTCTGGCTCTCCTGCATCAGTGAATAACATATACACATGCGACCGATATCTTTGTGAAGGTCTACGTTCTCTTTTGGATCTCCTAACTTGAGGTAGAACTGGCTACTCTTGCTCAATTGGTTCTACAGGCTCAACTGGCTATTCTTGCTCAACTATTTCACATGCCTTAAATGAAGAATCAACATTTTGTGAGGATTCATCATCTTCGCGATTTCCATGCACTTCTCCCCCGTGTTTTCCACTCAATACGGTAGGAAAATTTGGGCTAAAACTAATAGTATGTTAGATACGTTCTTAGGTCTCCCTAGCTTGTTAATGTCCTTAATGGTTTGATGCTCAAATAATATCACATCTCGGCTTCTAATGACTTTCTTTGCAACTAGATCCCATAACCTGTAACCAAACTCTTCATGTCCCTAACCCAAGAAGATACATTGTTTAGACGTGTCATTAAGTTTTGACCTTTCATCTCTAGGAACATGTACAGATGCCCGTCAACTGAACACTTTCAAGTAATTATACGAAATATTTTTCCCACTCCAAACTCTTTGCGGAACACCCCCTTAAGAGGAACTGATGGCGAAAGATTTATTAAGTCCATTGATGTTCTCATTGCTTCACCTCAAAATGACTTAGGCTACCTCGCATGAGAGAGCATACGTCGAATCCGATCATTAATTGTCTGATTCATTCTCTCCACCACTATTTTATTGTGGTATTTTTGAAACAGTCTGCTCAAACTTGATACCACAATCCTTGCAATAATATTCAAACGGGCATCTATTTCATCACCATTGTCAGCTCGAACACTTTTCAACTTCTTCCCGATTTCTCTTTCCACATTGATATGAAATTATTTTAAAGCAACAATCACCTAGTCTTTAGATTTTTAAGCAATAACCCACACTTTTCTAGAGCAGTCATCAATAAATGTCACAAACTATAATGCATCACCAAGGGTTCTAGCATCCATGCAACAAACATAAGTGTGAACTAAATCAAGTACATCTGATTTTGTATGTGGAGAGGAACTATTTTTTGCTGAGATGACCGAGTCTCATATACTATAGGTCAACTAAGGAGTTATCTACTGCATTCACCTCTTTCTTGATCAACTTAGCTTGCATGGTGTAAAGAGTGCATGTCTTTTCATTTTTAGCCACTATCATTAAACCTTTAGTCAGTTTTCATTTGCCACCACCAAAGGTACTACAGTAACCATCATCATCTAAGGTAGCTATGGAGATCAAGTGAAGTCGAATATTTGGAACATTTTTCAAAAGTAAACTATATCCAATGTCGGTATCCAAATAAATATCTCCCATGCAAATAACATTAGAGACACCACTATTTCCCATCCTAACACAACCAAAATTACCATTATGATAGGATGTAAAATAGTCATGCCATGTGGTGACATGAAATGAAACTGCAAAATCAACAACTTAGCTAGAGTATTGGCATGTAAGGTTCACACAATCATCGTTACATATGAACATTGATATCACCATCGGATGCAACTGCTGTTGTAACCTGTTTCTCTTTTTTCTTTCGATCACCATTTCTATCATGAGATTTATCTCTATTTGGCAACCAACACTCTTTGGCATAATATCTCATATTGCCACAATTATAGCACTTCACACTCCTCATCGGCCTTGATTTCGACCTTCCTCTTGACTTGCCCCTTTATCATTACTTCGAAATTTTTTTGATTGAGTTCTTACCTTGTTTTCTATAACAAGAGCCTCCGATTTAGAAGCATAATTTAAGCATTTTCTCCTTATTTCTTCATTGAACAAGCTTTCTTTAACCATGTTCATAGAAAGCACACCGAAAGGAGCCAAATTGTTTACTGCCACAATTAGGGTGTCCCAACTATCATGAAGAGTACCAAGCAATAGACACGATTACAATTCATCACCAAGATCAATCTCAAGATTTTTCAATTGATTTACAACATCTTGAAATTCACTCAAGTGTTTCGACATGCTACTTTCCCTCTTGTATATCAAATTCACAAGTTTTTTTAACTAAAAAAGCTTTATTTTGTGGGATTCTCCTTTCGTAGAAATCTTGGAATTTCTTCCACAAAGTATCCGCTTTCGTTTCTTGAGCCATATGATCAAACCCACCATCATCAATCCACTGTCGAATAAATCCAACTGTTTTCCAATTCATTCGCTCATATTCTTTATCTTCCTTATGGGATCATACAAATCTTTACAATACAACGTGTCTTCCATCTGAGGCTTCCAAATAGAGTAATTCAAGGCATTTAACTTAAATATGGTGCCACTACTTTCCCCCATTTAACACTAGAATCTCAATGCTAGCTTTCATACTACTTTGTTGGGGAGAACCAGGTAACAATTCACCAAATACTAAACCCAATCTAGGATCAATAGTATTTGCCTCCGCATCTAAAAAGTCTAATGAAAAGAATGTTCTATACATTCTTACTAAACAACACTTTTACTTATCAAATGATGCAAACGATATGAGGCGAAATATTATTTCGAACAGTAACCTTCCTTATGGTAAATGGTCCTAGTCGTCTCCAATCAAGAAATTTTAATTAGGAACCCTAGCCCTCTCTCAATGTTTGAAATTAAAAACCCTAGAATCTCTTCAACGAGCAACATAAATATGAAAAGGAAATCAATGAATCGAAGCTCGAGAAGAAGAAGGAACAATAGATGAAACCTAGAGAGGCTGTTCGAAGCAAGTGCAGCTTCGATGAAGAGAGTCGAATGAGTTTGGGAACAGGGGAAGCTTCGCGTTAAGAGAAGTGGAAGCTTTCTACTTCTACTCAAGTGTGAAGAAACACATATATTCATGAAAAACGATGATCAATAAAAAAAAAATTGAAATGAAAATGCCAATGCTCCCTCCCTTCGCTTCAATACGTAACCACCCATTTTCCTCTAAACATGGGTAGATAACCTCCGGCTTGGAGGGGTTGAGTTTGATTCGGCTTAGCTGTGAGAAGAGCTACCCAATAAGGCACGCATGACTCGAAGTTGTTTTTGAAGCTCCAATCGCGCAGGGCCGATTTAATGGGAGAGCAAATAAAAGTAAAAAATTAAGAGAGATGCAGCCATGGCCGTTCAAGCTTCATGCTTCAGGCTCGCGACAGCAATGGCTGATGGTTATGTAGGGAACACCGTCTTCCCCTGATGAATGTAGCCGTTGTCTATGTCTACTGATCATCAAATTCATTGCCGAGGCTTGAGAGTTTGAGTGCTGTTAACTTGATTTAGTGCTTGCATTGTAAATATAAATTCTGAACATGAGTTGCCAAGGATGAAGGCCACATGAAAGCGTGTCAGAATTCAAATTTACCTTTGTTTTCCTTATCTGTGTCATTTCCTTTCGCTTGATGTGAATTTTGGGGGAGGAGACTAATGTTATCTCTTTGGTTGGACAAGTATGTGCACGATCAAACCAATTCGGGCAGCTCATGTTTTGTCGCTGTTGGCAGAGAAAACGACATCCAAGATCTCCACAGCTAGAATTTAGAATCTATATAATAGAGTAAAAGGAGATTTGCACCCTTGATTTGGAATCCATCATTCTTGATACGGAATAGCAACGATTCTCTACGCAAGTCATTCTCCTCTATTATCCTTTGTATCTCTGGCTTAATGAGATTGCCTTTCACAGTTAGCATTTGGTCCTTATGCGAGATAATTTGTGCATCAGGATTAGAGGATGGACTTGAGTACTATCCATAGAGTTTTAAGCCAGACTCTCTCATCACGGATCGGGCCTTACTCGGCTAACACTAGTCAGTCCTATATTAAATTATTTAAGAATTTTTATATTTTACCTTATTAGACCAATCCCGTAAAATGGTTAATTACAATTTCAATTAATTTAACCTATACCGGAAAAACTCTTGCAGCCGCACCTCAAATTTGTGCTACATAGCAAGTGCAAATGTTTGGACAGTTTTAAGTCTTTTCGAAAGTCATATATTGCACATTTTCCAGGACTTCTGCCTCTTAAAAGATTTTGTTGCTCCGCACTCCTACGTCAAATTAGCCAGAGAGATCTTAAAATCACGACGTAGTGGTGTTTAAGATCTGTACGTGAGAAATTGAAGAAGATAGCATAGCAACGCTGTGTCTGGTGCACCATCATCACCTGGCTTACTACTAGCACCTGTGATTGATCAGGCGGGTGTCTATTGGACCAATCCAGGTAGATCCTGACCTGTTTTACGCTACGTAATCAATTACACTGATTACCTGAAGGCCAACTGCACCTGATCATCATGTAGACTCGAGCGTGTCTTTCATCAAATTCTTCGTTTGATTTCCTTTCTTTTGATCAATCATTCATTAGAAAACAGCAACTGAGCCCTCTTCAGCATCCCAGGATTCTTCTACACTGTATAATGCGATCATTGTGGAAGTGAGAACGTCTTTTGCTTGTCATTGAGACAGAAGCTTTCAAAAAATCCTATATTTATCCCACAAAAGGACATTCGACATCGGATTTAGAAGACACGACTGAGATGTGCATGCTCGCACGTACACGTGGCTGGGCGCGCGCAGAGAGAGAGAGAGAGAGAGAGAGAGAGAGAGAGAGAGAGAGAGTCCATTGACAAAGAGAAAGCAGAATATTGATTGGAAACTATACTGAATAGCTTTTTAATTCGACTGTTCGCAATACAATCAAACACAAAAATTTCGACTGAGCTAAAAAGAGACCATATCAAGCAGACTCCCACACCCAGATGAGTGGAAGAGGTGATCCAATAAGAATCAAGTAAGAAGTCAAATTATAAGTGACATCAAACTTTTAAAAGAATAATAAGTAAAAGACGACAGCCGCTTTCCAAATAAATCTGGACGTTCTTTTGTCGTAACCTTTAAAAATATTATGCATCCAACTCAAAAACATAAGCACACAGAGAGTTTAGCTCGTGAGATTGATGACTAGTTCCATGCAAACCATTCTAGCAAACAGTCTTGCAACGGTCGCTTGAACAATTAGATAGAATTATACTTTGCTTCGCTTTGATTGGTCTTATGAGACTGATGTGGGCGACGAGAGGAGATTATTGGACAGAAGTATAGTCAATTGTTCTTGATTATTCTCTAAAATTTGCTCATCAAACATGTTATTTTCACAAAGGTATGAAAAGTAGTAGAACATACTGAAAACTTAACTAAAAGTTATCATTTACTTCCATGTAACTCGGTAAGTCAAGTTACATGGTCCTGAGTTCGAGTCATTATGAGGACCATCTTGTTTAAAGATTATTCATATGTGCAATGGTGGACCAAGAAATTGAGATTAGAGGGGGCAAGACAATGAATTTCAGTTAAATACCATATATAGCTCTTTTTGTAAAAAAGTTATCTCAGAAAATAAGAATTTTTTGGCTCTAAGGAAGTGAGAGCCAACTTATGACCCAAAAAAAAAGTGAGGGCCACCACTAGATCAACCACTATACACGCGGCTTTGATTAGACCAGATCACGGGCCTAGTGGCAAGCTGGCCCCATCCAAGAGTTGAATCACACTTTGGATGGGTTGGGACAGTTAATCCGGAAGCCACCCATGC
Organism: Syzygium aqueum; assembly: GCA_031216185.1. Lineage (NCBI taxonomy): Eukaryota > Viridiplantae > Streptophyta > Magnoliopsida > Myrtales > Myrtaceae > Syzygium > Syzygium aqueum. Next base: position 15,709,550 of record CM062238.1, read on the forward strand.
CCGATTTTTAATGAAGAAAGGATACCTAAGGTCATTTAGTTGTCATGCTTTGGATCAATTTCTCCTAATATACAGCTTTATGCAAACAAATTGGTTTTGTCTCACTTTCCCGGGGAGAATAGAATGAGAATTTCACCAGTAGCTTCTCCAAGGTGGAATCCTCCACGGAGAAGATAGAGAATAGAATCAAGCTTCCCTTCTGAAACAAGGGCTTAGGGAAAAAGAAGGCTTCTGGCACAAGGGAAGACTCGAGTCAACTTTCAGTCCTATTATAAATGGTCACCTCCAATTAATACACGGACTCGGAGTTACTCAAACACTCAAGTTCAAAACTGTATCACTTGTCTTAGTTAATAAGCCATACTTACTCTCCATATGGAGCAATTTCTGGTGGGATTTAGATTCTTTCCGACCGAGGAAGAACTTGTCAATCATCACCTGATGAACAAGGTACTTGGATACAGCAATCATTGCGTCATCCCTGAGCTCGAGGATTTCTATGCATGGGATCCTTGGGATTTACCTAGACTATATCCAGGTGAGTTTTATGTGCCTTCTCTTTTCCCTTTAAGTTAGGCATTTGCAGTCACATTTATTTGTGACATGTAACAGTAATTATACATAGAAAAGTTGTTCATACACTATTTGCATTTTTAATGCTATGATAACTTCTCCTAAGTCTTTTGCCATGCATGAGTGCAGGGATTTTGAATGTTCCGTCGGATGGGTGGGACTGGTTTTTCTTCTGCCCTTCTCCTTACGTAGCCCAGAATAGTGAGCGCATCAAAAGGAAGACAAGGAGTGGTCAATGGAAGATCACTTGCCAAAGTGATGACATAAAAGCTCGAGACACCAAGGTTTTAATTGGCACCAAGAGGATTTTGGTATTTAACAAAGGCCGTGTCAAGACCGGATGGGTCTTGCATGAATATCACCTAAATCCTGAACTCCTTAATGGATACTCCTCAATGTTCCAGGTTCACCATTTGATCTATCTAAGATTTCTCTTGTATTTTTCATGTGCAAAATAAATTTGTGAGGAGTGAATTAATAGTGCATTAGGCCAGGCTTAAGAAAGTAGGATGATTGTTCTTTTGAACTGTAACGTAATATTAATGGCGTTAGTGAAGTTGGGGCGTTAGACAATTTTCCGTTCAGGATTGGAGTCACCTGTTCAAATCTCGTCAATTGTGTGCAAGATTGCTTTGAGTTAGGACAACCTGCATCAATCCAAAGGCCTGTACTTAACCGATGCATGGAATATGCGGTACTCCATTGGCTTAGGCTAACTTCATCATCGTGTCCCGATTACAAAAAGAAAAGAGCGAGCCAATTATAATATTGTACCATGTATAATTACTATAATTTTTTTTTTTGTTTTGACCATGTGACATACTTTTACGGGCTTTCTTTTTCACTTATATTCCGCAGTGTATTCAAAGTGAAACTTCAGATTATACTGACTAATCTTTGTTACATTTAAAACAATTAAATATTTGCAGATTCCATATATTCTCTGTCGCTTGAAGAGGAAACCAAGTGAAAGCTTGGACACCTCCCCAAGTTTTGGAGTAGGTCCAAGGGTGACTGATAACACTCCAGTTGCCTCTCAACATGGATCAACAGAAGACACGGATGAGGAGGTAAATAATTAAAGGGACCAATCTCTTTTCTGGGTTTTGCTTCCCAAGTCTCACTGGCTTCGATAATGCGCTGAGCATTAGCCAAATATTTCGGAGCAATTTGAATCTTTTAACAAGAAATTTTTTGTCCAACATCAGTCATCGCTTCAAGCAACTATGGAATCACTCCATACATTTCAGATGCTCGACAACAACCTACCAGACTACAACTCGAATACCGCTTTCAATCCGCAGCACTATGTATACGGGGATGGCCAGGTAGGGTGCACATAGTCGCTTGTGGTGCATACTGATGGTTTTATCAATTGGTGAAACACAAACTAACCATTCGCTAAGTCCTAATTAAACTGATGATCACTACGTTTCGTATAGGGCAATGATTTCTGGTGAGCCTTGGAACGTGAAGAATTACCACTATTAGCTCGTCAACGATGTGGCTTCGCAGGATACTGTTTTAGAAAATTAGTGAAGACTCCTCTCGAGCTCTTCAACAATGTGGCAGAGTTTTCATGTATTGTATTGAGTGTGAGTGAGCGCCCGCACTTGTATATGTTTTGATAAGTATTGTACTGCATATTCTGTGATGGACTTGTGCCAATGAAACAGTTGGACTAAATTGCTGGTATGAAACTTCAGTTGATCGCGATATTGATCTTCCATTGCAACGGTTTGGGCATTTTGTGGTGATCCATGTCGGACTATGTCATATGTACTGGTTCAACTTGACACGGGACACTTTTATCTAAGTCGATTAGCTTCGCAAACTTGAAATATCCATTTATCAACGTGTTGGAAAAGTTAATAATGTTGGCTACAGAGACGGCGGGTAAGTGTCTACACTTACATGCATTGATATCATTGCTCAAAGTATGCATTAGCATAAGATCCTAGAATCTTCTTCACTCAGGAAACACTCGAGCAACTTCATATCTTGGCCTTCTGCTTACATACATGAAATTCTGGAGTCTGTCTTCATGAAGAAACTGGATGCTTGTTTTATAAGCTTTCAAAATTTTCAACCAGATGGGTCCTATTAACATCGTTAATATGCGCAACGGACTTCGAAGAAGCTGTTGAAACAGTCGTGTGTCTTGAGCTTGCAGGAGTTTGCCTTCTTAAACAAGGCCAAAGAATATTGCTTGTTCTTTGGATTTATGAACTGACCCACTTGGAAGTGTCTGGAGTCAACACCCTCAAGCAAAGCCAAGCGATGAGTAAACTCTGTTTCCTCGGCTTATTTCGCTAGTCCCATTCTCTACTCTTTACTTCCCTTTGTCTATAGCAGAATTGTCTTTGTGATAAGAAAGCATGAAAGACTCAACCGAGACATGGCTGGCGGGACTCGGAATTGAATGGGTTTGGCCAGGTTGTTACAGAGTAGCCGAAGGACGAGTAATTATTCGAACTCTAGCCTATAAATCCTCTTCTCATACAAAGATGGATGTCGAGTTACCAAAATCCGCATCACATACGACAGAGGTGTACACAATGAAAGTGTCTATTAATTGACCCGCGGACCGGGTAATAAGCTCTTAAAAGTTAGCATGGTCCGCCAAGTAGGTGACTAATCAGCTCGAGTGTTAACTGTTAAGGAGTAAAAGGAAATGCATGAATTATAATTGTTATTCTGTTAATTTGCTTAAAGGAGAGACTCACAAAAAGTTATTTGTATCCAATCATACATGTAACAAGCCCACCAACTCGCAAAAAAGTAAGTGAATACATTGAGTAAGAAGCATCCTGGTAGGACCAGCAATGGGGTCTCAATCAACTCAACTTCCGGAGGAGGTTATGAGACTTGTGAATCAAGTTGAAGGGAAGAAAAAAAAAAAGCAGGTGGAATCCACCAAAAGGCCAGAGAAAACAGGCATGACTCCAACTCAATGTGAGTACAGTATAAATTCCCACCTCTCCTCTCATAGGCGTGGATACCAAAGCACTCTTAGCAAAGTTCAGAAACTTCATCTCTGCTGTGTTTCTGGCGCAGAGAACATCAGATGGGAGACCATACAATGAAGCTGTGAAGTCTTCGCCAACGGGGTTCGAAGTTGAAGGCTGCTATTGAAGAACTCGTCAATCATTACTTGAAATCGAAAGAACGCGCTGTGTATAAGTGTCCCGATCACTCCCCATGTTTTATAGCAACATGCGGGCAGCGGTCATGCATGAATATCACCTAAAGCCGTTCGTCTGTATTATGCTTTAGGAGGCCAGGTAATCGTTTTCGTTTTCTTCTTCATTCTTAGTTCTGTTCTTGCACAGGTAACAGCAAATCTTTGCTCAGCAATGAGTTCCCAGAGGCATATTTAGATTACTATGCACACGTTTTTGTGGTTCCATTTACAGTACTTGTTTTCACTGTTATTGAATTGTTCAGCTCCCAATTAGGAGATTAGAATTTTTATGCTCGACCACCTGAGCTTTACTGGGTAGAAAAAACATTAGTTGTTAGCGATTGGTGTTTATGAGTGTTCTGATTCGATGGTTAACAATAGCGACAGCATAAGAACTTGATTTCTATGTCCGCCTTGGCTTTGAAGGCCGAGGTATAGACATTGAGTTTGTGATAATCAGCTATTGCACTCTGTTGAACCTCTGTTGATTAAGATACAGTCAATTTGCATCTCAGCTCAACGAGGAATTATTTGTTGCCGCCTTTTGCTACTGTCCCATCATAATGCTGGGTTCTTCTTTATCTTGAACAGGAAATTTGTTCTTAGCCTGCTGAAAGGAATACAAGATGAGAAGGCTGATAATTGTGTAGATACATGTAACACCTCAATCAAGATAGTTCTAAAAATGTCAAGATGCTTCAAAGGACTTGATCCATTTATCTGTAATATGTGATTGAAGATATGTCAACAAGGCGATCCAAGTACCGGAGCCACTTGCGAAGACATATGCTGCTTAGTTTCCATATGCTTATTGCGGAGCACAATGAACTTTCTAATAGAGTAAAATAAACCTTCTTTCTTGTCAAGAAGGCATCTTCCCCATTTGGATTTACCTTTGCTTTTTTATCTCTCATCCGTTATCAACCTGAATTACAACATATCTCCAACACAAAAAGTACGGATAGAGGATGGTATATTTGCCTACAATATGCTAATCAATGTTTCATCTCCTCCAAGGAATATGAAGAAAGTAAATATAAATCACAGGGTTTTAAGCTCAAACATTGATAAATGAAGACCCTTTTGCAAAAGCACAGAATCAATCATATGTTCTTGGATGCTCGTCTTTAATACCTCAGTATGTCATAGTACCTTCTTTTCATCCCCTCGCAGCCATGAATGTCTTCGACTGAGGATATATCAAATTAAATATGGTTCAGTCCTTGTGCTTTGCGCTTGTTTTAGTAATGTCCGTAACATAGTGTCTGCTATGTCCGTAACTGGGCGAACCGGTAGAACCTTAACTCGACATTGCAGACATTGCAATGTGACAGTGTCTGCAATGTTGTAGGCATGAAACATCCCAACATCCGTCATAATCTCAACTTGACAATCCAGTCCAAACCGTGGTCGGTCAAAGGAGCAGTATCCTTCAAGCAGAGAGCGCCCTCCACTGGACTTCGAGAGAATAACATGCCACAGAACAGAAGGGGGAGAAGTCTCCTAACATCCTGCATCCGTCGAAATGGAAGTTGCCTACTTCTGGAGTCAATCGGGTGAGAGAGAGTTTATGATTCCTCTTTCTTCTCCTGCTCACTCTATTATTGGATGTAATCTAAACCTTGTTTACTTGGATGCTGCCAATGCAATGGCTTGACGGCATATCTTGCACACAAAGAAAAGGCTCATATGCAACCCCAGCTTCAGTCTACACTTAAGCAAGATATTGTTTCAACATGGTGGTGGGCCAAGCAATGTCTAGCTAGATCGTTGTAACCATGTACCACCTAGGCACTAAAGATCATAACATCTCACAAGATCCTGATTTTGGGAACATCCAGCAAAATTCTCTCCCATCGATACGCACTTGGTCTTGCTACGAAGCAGCATCAAGCTCCCAAATATGTAATCTGACAGTGAACTCGATTCATTGAGCCAAGAATCGGATGTTTCGAAGTTTATCGGCATCATCCTTTAAGATATAGGAGTGTTGATCCCATTGAAGGAGGCAAAAGGACATCAGAAGTCCCATAAGTTGTGTACGAGTGACATTTTGGTGCCATAACTTTTTTTCGAATTACTTTGATGTCAAATCGGAGGAAAAAATGTCACGTCGGATTTCCTACCAAATTGGCGCTTAAGTGGTCTTTTTTCTTCCGATTTTTTTTTCCTTACAAAAAAAAAATCGGAGGAAAAAAGACTACTTAAGCGCCAATTTGGTAGGAAATCCGACGTGACATTTTTTATTAATTTCTGATGCCGACGTAGCTCGACGAAGGATGAGTCAGCGTGTACAGTCAGCATTTTTTATTTTGAATAATTTTTTTCCTTTTTTTCTTTTTTTTCCCATTTTTTCCTTTTTCCTTTCTTTCGTTCTTTTTCTTTTCTTCCATCGCCGGCTGGTTGCTGGTGGCCAGGCCGGCCACCGGCGAAGCCCGAGAAGGGTTGGGTGAGGGCGACCTTGCCTATCACGCCCCGAACCTCATCGAACTTGCGACATCCCTCTAGCTCGATCGGATTAGTGCGACGACCCAGGAAACGTCGCCGACCCATCGATCTCATCAGAGATTAATTGCGACAAAAGCATCATAAATTTGGAGAACCCAGGGAAAAGAAAATCACCAAACCACCAATACAAAATTTACCTCGATATATACAATATCCATTTACAAAACAAGCTTATACCACAACCACCTTTTTACCATCCACAAAGCATATATGCACACCGAGCTACTACTACAACCACCTACAACAAAAGATCAGTCGCTTAGGTCAGCACTGCCAAAAAATGAGACACTCCCAAACTATCACTCAACTCCCCGAACTAGCCACTATGCCCTTTCGATGACGTCCACTTAGACTCGCTATCCTCAGCATCATCATCTGTATCCTCCTCAAGCACGTGCTCATCCGAAAACTCTGAGTCAGCCTCAATCTCAATTGGGTACTCTACAACATCATGCTCGGAATCGGTGCTCATTTCGCGGTCAAGTCCCTAGTCCACGTATCATTTTTCCTAGTTAGCCATTCTCCATCAGTTAGTATCCTGAAAATGATCAGTTTCGGGCGAGACTTACTAAAATGAAATGAGAAATAATATCTATTTCATTGATCCCGGAATTAGATCAAAAATCAGGATGTTACATTGCTCATGGATAGCGAGGGGCGGCCTCGCCAGATCTGAGCGAGGCGACCCTTGCCGGTGACGGGCGAGGCCGCCCCTCGCCGACCATGGGCGAGAGTGGCTTCGCCAGTCGCTGGCGAGGGTCACCTCGCCCAGATCTAGAAAGGCCACCCCTCGCCGGCCCTGGCCTCGCCAGTCGCTGGCAAGGGGTGGCCTCTCCAGATTTGGGCGAGACAACCCTTGCAGGCGATAGGCAAGGCCACCCCTCGCCCATGGCAGGCGAGGGGCAGCCTCGCCAGATCTCGGCACTCGATTTCCGAAGTCACATACCTGCCAAAAAGCAAAATCGGCACTCGATTTCCGAAGTCAACTTCACCCGAATGGTTACAGATACATTCAGTTCAGCGCCTGCAGTTTTCGACATTTCTTTGAAGAGTAAAACGTGCTGTTTAGATAGTATTTGTTATGTAAATCCTGATCAGGCGTTTGCTGGCTTTGCTTATTTGAAATTGTAAAGTCTTTTATCAAATAGTGCGGTTTCCGGAATGCTTTATGAATGCAATCGCCTACGTATTGAATTTTTTATCTGTAATGCAATTTGCTGAACTTTCTTCATCTTGCGAATTCTCACTTTCCTTGCAGGATGTTGGCATTTACACGCGTGCTTCGAGTGGGGATCAAGGCGGAGAATTGTCTGACCAGATATCGAGCATTGAAAGCACATTCAACTTCGAGCTCATCATCCGATGAAGAGTTTTCTCAGCTGGTGAAGTCAGACGGCATTGGTGGGCATCAATTGGACACATGCTTACTGGTATTTTATGTTTCACCCGTGATTTTTCTTGTTATAATCGAGAGGACAACATGCTAGCCAATGAGTATTTTTCTATACATTTTTTTGGTTTTTCCAATACAGGAGAAGATTCTAGAAGCTCGAGCCTTCTCACCTAATCAAGCGAAGGCGATAGCTTCTGTTATTTTTGAAATATGGAACAATACGCTTGAAAACCTGGATGACGCCTTTGTCAAAAGAGAAGAAATTGAGACGGTAAATTCCTATTTCATCTGTTTTTCCTGCATACAGTTTTGATAGAATTGATTGCATGGGAACAGGACAGCCATAGGCGATAGTGAAATTGAGCCACTTATGGGAGATGCCGCTAATTTGATGGCTTCTAATCTTTCTCTATTTGTGCTTCGTAGATTGAGAAATCCTTTCAAGAAAGGCTTAGAGAGATGAAGAATCAATCCCGGAGGACTGAGCAGGTATGCACTATGTTCTACCTGCCTTCATTTTGTGCTGTGTGTATATAACAATTAGCTACGTAATTTTTTCGTAATACAAATAAAAAACTCAACAAAGCAGCAAGTTTTTTCATCTTTCTATTTGAGCTGGATCTAGTGTAAGGATATCGTGTCTGTTTCAAAATTTTGATTGGCTTATGTCTAAGGGACTTGTTGTAAATTTTCTTGCTATCAAGCATATCGTGTCCTACAATGGCTACATTTTTGTAACATTCGTTGCAGGAATATAATTTTTCGAGGGATTTCGATAAATTGGAAGAACTCAATCAAAATTTAGGCTCTGAATTTGCCAAAACGCGTCAAAATTTGGAGGATATGAAGACCGAAGTGAAGTTAGACTGGGACACAAAATCGACCGAAGCAAGGCATTATCTTATGAAACACTATGCCATTATCACCATCTCGGTAGCTGCTCTTTGCATGGTTGCCGGTAGTATTTTTAAGTAGAGCGCACTTTGGTCGACAAAAAAATTTCTTGTTAAAAGACTAGAGTACTCCGAAATTTTTGGCTAATGCTCAGCGAATGGAACATTAGTTTGATCGAAACCAGTGAGACTTAGTGAAACAAAACTCAGAAAAGAGGTTTGGTCCCTTAAGTTATTTACCTCCCGATGTGTATCAGTTACGCTTGAACCTCCACAACTTGGGGAAGTATCCAAGCTTTTACTTGGTTCCCTCTTCAAGCAACATAGGATATATAGCATCTGTGAGCACTTATTTTTAATGTAACAGAGATTAGTGACTATATAGTTCCCGTGGATATCATCGCATTCTGATAGTTCTGGCTATTTGTAATTCTGGTTTTCGATATACGTTCTGTTCTCCCTTTCTCTTCCAGGTTTTAGAGACACAAAGATGAGGTTTATATGGTGAATCACAGGGCAAAATTCCCGTTTGCCTTTAGTAACTAGCAAATCGCTTGTTATAGAATTTGAAGATCACCCTGACCGTTGCTTCTATTGTTTGCAAGGGGTCCCACAGGCTAATATATGTATCATAAACGTTGGGCCTACAACATTATATGTAGTATTCTGGACGAGCGTATATTCCAACTTCATTGAAGACCGGAGAGAGAAATTTAACCTATTTGTCCTTAAACGAATCATGTAATGACTATAAAGTTCCTGTGGATAACCCAGCAACTTGCACAATAATTGTACAAGTTCATAGAAACTGTTGATTCCTAATGCTACTGGGTTGGTTGTACTTTCACAAAGCAGATTCTGCCATTTCTTGTATGGCAATTCTCAAGTTTACTGTACATAGAAACATGCACTGTCCAAGGTCGTTCATATGCTGCACAGGATCCACATATTAAACATTAGATGCACTTGATTATACACCTCCTCCTCTACTTTGAATCTCATTGGTGGCTTCATCAGACGAACGCCATTCGCAGGGAAGGGTTTTAGAGCATCTTCTTTACCATTAACATAGTATTCTACAACCACCTTTGTGCGTGAAAGCTTGTTGGGATGGTAGTTTACATGAAAAATCAGGGGTTTATTCTGAATGAAGCATCTTTCCTGACAGTTTTAAAAAGGGCCTTGCTATTCATAGAGAGATAAAAGTCCATCGTCCTCCTGGCAGCATGGAGACCATCATACCCATTATGTGAACGAAAAAAGAGTTCCTCGTCGAAAACCGCCTGGTCCCAGGCATTTTATCAAGAAAGCCTAGCAGCTACACGATCAGGGAGCTCAATTGAGGGGATTGTTGGTCTGATACAAAAGAAACAAGAATTTTAAACCCAGATGCAAATCGTATGAGCATATCTAGCCTAACCCATTCAAGGCTCATCAAAGACTATTAAATCAGTAAGCAGTCCTGTTGTCATGACCATCTGTCGTGGACTCCACATCTGAATCTGATGAAGATGGTCGAACGGGTTTTGCAAGTAGACTATGTCAACATCAGAGAGCATAACACCACATCCCAACTCCAAACATTCCCTCAAAATGTGGAATTTCAATCCTGAAACAGCATGATTTCCTCCTGTCCTTCCTATAGAATCAAAGCCTTCATCTGGATCTCTTTTGTGGATAGGAACACTGTTTGACTCACAGGACTCAGCAATATCTTCATCCAGAGCAACAACCAAATAATTAGGTATACCCACACTTTATGTTGGTGAACCAAACCTCCAACATTTCCTCACATATGAGTTGGCCAGGGCAACCATGAGCTCTCTATTAACTGCAACTTTCTCCAATATTTTTGTTAATCTCGGATTCACAGATTCATCAGGGACAACAGTGGGAGTGGTTCTTGAATCCTCAATAGTACCAAATGGCCCAGCTTTCTGCTGTTTCTTTTTTTTTCCTGGTCATAAGCTTTCTGCTGTTTACCCAGAGCAAGAACTTGCTTCTGAGCCTGATCTTTCCACTGTTCAGCTAACTTAAGCTTTTCCATCAACTCCCTAGATTGCTTTCTCAGTTCATTATTCTTCTGCGTAACAGCCGCGTACTCTAACATCAACATGTTCAATTGGTCAGATGATTCACAAGAGCTGGAAGAGGACCCTCCCTAGCAGGCAGACGATAAAATAAATTGCTTATGACATTTGCAGGATATCCATGAAAAACAAGTTAATGCTCGTCATTCCATCAAATTTATGAACTCCATGTCCATTCAAGGCTCATGGCTCACTCACAGCTCTCAGGCCCTCGTTCACATTATATTTGCTATATAAAGATAATTTTTTAGATATATCAATGTTTAAATTACTTCCAGAATATTTGTTATATTAAGTCCTCTTGGCAAAGTGTATGGAGCACATAATACCCACATTAGAAACTACTTCTCAGTAACTTTAGAGTTCTCTTTTACAGAAGATAAGAATTGGTTCAAAAGCCAGTTTCAACCGGGTTTTACTTGAAAACCGGCCTGGCCATGCTGATTTCGGCCAATTCCCAGGTTGAACCGGGACAAATACTCATCCCTAGACAGCTTTTCTTTTAAGGACAGAATTTAAAAATATTATGGTCCCAGAGATGTATCCACTCAATCCGGGGTGGCCAGCAGACGTTGTCATAGGCGTATCAGTAGGCCTCGATATTGTCCAAACCAATAGATGCTAACCTTTTCCGGCAGATTGCATATTCCTGCAGGAACTGGACAATTGCTGTTAAAAAGTGGCCTAAAAGAAATAAATCGATGATGTTCAGGAATGGTGACTTGCACAATCCTGCCAAAAGCAAATTTTATTGTAGTATAAGGTCCCCCTCGTTAGATGATGGCACCACTTTCACATATACATGTTATATGCCTCATATAATGCATTCCCAAGGTGACTATATAGTCAGGACGAACAATATAGCCTGCGTACCCAAAATAAATCCTTCAAATTAACCGCAGTGCTGGAATTCTAACATAAAAAGAACGCCACTTCCCACATTCATAAAATAAAATAAAATTGACAACCTAATCAAACCAACTGTAGTTGACACCGAATCATCTTACAAATCTTATAACTTTTGAAACAACTTAGATTGTCATCTAATGGTTACTCTCCCACAGTAACAGGGTACGTAATTTAAATAAAATTAAGGGGGTGTCAGAGTAACCTATCCAAAAATGGAGTTTGCCATCTGCGTATTGTTTTTGAAAAACAATGAGAGTACCTTTCCATTGGCTAATGTAAAAGCGCTTCCTTCAAACTGGTAATTTGTCATAGCAAACAAGCCTCCATAATTCTCTGTTCCAACTTATGTCGAATGAATCTGGCATAATGAAACCTTTTCGAGTGCATACATCCCCTGGTTTTTGGGTGCCTTGGAATGTACTGTTGAGTTACATAACCCTATTTTCTCAGATCTAACAGAAGAATTTCCAGCATTGAATAGATATGAGCAAATTGCAGGTGAGTATCATCAGCTGCAACAAATACATGGGTCATGATATCAACCTCAATCCAACTGTGTCCGGCTACCCTTTTTACTCCTCTTTCTTTCATTTTACTTCGTGCACCAAGGACACCAGCCCAGTGGCCTGCACCAGCATGCAAATTGGAAAACAACACGCAGTATCCAGAATTATCAGGCTCCATTTCAAGAAGATGTCTTGAAGCTACTTCAGCGAGATCAACGTTGCCATATAAGCGACAGGCACCTAGCAATGTCCCCCAGACACCTGCATCCGGGGAAAATGGCATGCACTTGATGGTTTTAAAAGCTTCATCCAAGTGACCAGCTCGTCCTAATAGATCTACCATGCAGGTAAAATCCTCATCTTTGCTCGAATCCCGTACTTTTCTGTCGTGCAATGAGAAACTGTATTCCCTTATCAATTTGGCCCACATGACCACAAGCAGATATTATAGTCAGAAATGTGACATCATCAGGCTGGCTACCCTTATTCATAAAACAGCGAGAGACATTCCCTTGGGAGACCATGGCTTCCATAAGCAGCAATCATACTATTCCATGAAACTTCATTCTTCTCATCCACCATATCAAACACGGCAAGCAAATTCCAGGTGACCACATTTAGCAAACATGCCTCTGAGTGCAGTCTCCGCTTAAATATCATGGCAAAACAAACATCTTGTCATGTAGCCATCGATCTCCTTCCGGTGATAGAGTGAAGGTAAGATTGCACAAGCAGAGAGACCAGATGAAATGCTAACACAATCATACTTCTGGTTTCCCGTTTTGGGAGAAGTTTGTGACCATTGAGTTGCAGAACACAACCTTCTCAGACATGCTCCTGAAGATTAGATGAGCAACATCGACTTGCTCACATTTTGCATACATATCTATAATCGCACTTAAAACAAAACATCTGCCATCAAGACCACCCTTGATTATATCCATGCAATTCCTTCCCAAGTCTTAAGAAATCCAAACCAGCACAAGCTGGTAAAATGCTGGCCAGAGTTACTGAATTTGGATTTACTTTTCTATCAAGCAACAACCTAAATATTTGTATAGCATCTGATTTCATACCATTAAGCACATATCCAGAAATCATGGCTGTGTAGATGACTACAACATGACTGACTTTCTCTTGCTTAAACATCTTATATGCCAATTTCACATTGCGACACTTAAAGTAAACATCAATTGGTGCTTGCCTTCCAGTATGCATCCCAGACAAATTTGTCTTGCATTATATTCTCGGCAAGCAATATCACAAAACTTTTCATAGCTACCAAATTCATAATCGAGCCCCTTTCGATGCATTCGTGGGGATTTTTGTGGACCAATGAAGCTATTGATGAACTTAGTTGGAAAACACATATCATTTAATTGTTATGATTCCCATTCTTTAGCATACATCTATACACACGTGCAAGCATGATGAAGAGAGTACCACACTATAGGACAAGATAGAAGAAGAATCAATGCACTAACTTTGGGAAATTGTCCAATTAGTTCTATACATATTTTATGGATATCAATTCAATCATAAACTTTCCAATTTTGTCAATTTAGTCCAAAATTTTCACGTGAAATTCCAATGTAGTTCTTCTGGTCAATTATCGATGGAAATTGCTAACGTGGTAGTCCAGTCACTACTAGCCATCCTACGTGGCACACCGTCTCATGAGCAATTTTTGGTGAAAAATTGGCTGGAAAGACTGGATTGGAATTTCATGCGAAAGGTTTACGACTAAATTGACAAACTTATAAAGTTTAGAACTGCATTGATATCTGTATAATAAGTTTATGATTGATTGGATAATTTTCCCTTTGGACAAGAGAGAATTTTACAGCTCTAGTTCAAAAATAGTAAAACGATGAAAGACTTAAGACATACAGAGAAGGTCATCTGACTTGTGATGGAAACACATTGACCATTGATTTCCAATATAGAGACGATGACTAGGTAATGACTAGCGAGGCAAATGTATGATAAATAGAATACTGATATGAAGATAATATGTGATCTACAGACATAACTAGAAGGGATGAAAAACTGAAATACAAATGCAATACATTACTTATACTTTTGATTAAAGGCCTGCAAGTACAAACCAAGGTGATAATTATGTTCAACATTCAAATCATCAATGTGCGATTTAAGTTCCGAAACTCAATTAATGATTCTTTAAATCGTTAAAAAGAGTGGGAAAATTACCAAAAAAGTCCTAAAATTATTGCAATTGTGCCAATTTAGTTCTACACGGAAAATTTATTCACAAAGTCTTAAACTTATTGCACTTTTGCCAATCCAACCCTAAACCTTAAATTTTATCAATTGAGTCATAAATCATTTCATTCCGACAAAAAAAAAGAGTCATAAACATTTTCATGTTTTGCTAATTTAGTCCATTTGACCAATTTTGATAGAAAATCACTAACGTAGATGTTGACCGTCCTATATGACACGGCTAACGTTAACGTGAATATTTTTTAATAATTTTTTAATTTTAATTTTTTTTCTTTTTTTCCCTTTTCTCTTCTTTTCTTTTTTTCTTTTTCTTTTTTACTTTTCCCTTATTCCCTCTACCAGACCTTATCAATGGCTGATGGTGGTCGCCAACCCCCTAAGGCTGGCGAAGGTCGCCGACCATCGACGAGGCCCAGTAGCGGCTGGCAAAGGGAAAAAGGGAAAAAGAAAATAAAAAAAGGAAATAAATAAATAAATAATGAAAAATATTATAAAAATTGCCCATGTTAGTGTTGGCATTGCCACATAGGATGGCCGGCATCCACGTCAGCAATTTTCTAACCAAAATTGATCGGATGAACTCAATTTGCAAATTGTCAAAAGGTTTATGATTCAATTGGCAAAATTGAAAGGTTTATGACTGAATTGGTAAAAGTGTAATAAATGCAAAAATTTTCGGACAATTTTCCCAATTGTACACCTTTCAATTGTGTCAATTAAGTTATAAACATTTTGACAATTTATCAATTTAGTCCTTTTGGCCAATTTTGGCCGAAAATTAGTGATGTGAACATTGGTCATACTATGTGGCATGGCCGACGTTGTCATGAAATTTTTTTGTTTTTTATTAATTCTTTTCTTTTCTTTTCTTTTATTGTTAAGGGCCGGCAGGGGGCTGCTAGCCATCAATCAGCTGAGGGCCAGCAACCCTTGACAGCCACGGGATGAGGGCTTGTGAGCCCTTGCCGGTTGCAAGCGAGGTCGTGAAGCCCTCCCTAGCAACGAGCAAGGGCCACAAAACATGCAAGGGCAACAAGCCCTCGCCAACCATTGGGGGAGGGGTTGGGACCCTCACCAGCCCTAACAATAAATAAAATAAAAAACTTTCCATGTCAGCGTCAGTTGTACCATGTAAAACAGTCGGTGTTCATATCATCAATTTCCAGCTAAAATTAGTCGGATTGACCACATTGGCAAATTTGTTAAAGGTTTAGGACTAAATTGGTCAAATTAAAAGTTGTATAACTAAATTGGCACAAATGCAATAGGTTTAGGACATTTTGATAATTTTCCCTAGCAAGAGTTCAAACTCTATTCACAAGACTTTATTACTCCGTTTGTTTCGCGGAAAATAAATGATTTAGAAAATATTTTTCTAAAATCGATTGCTTGTATCGCTTACAAAAAATGAATGAACGAAAAAATATTTTCACTGTCCACGAAAGTGTTTTAGACATAAATTACTGTCAATTATGAAAATATTTTTCATTAGCTAATTATTTCAAGACGATACGAGTAATCATTTGAATCCTTCAACTTCTCTCACATTTTTTTGAGCCCAAGCTCTCTTTCGTTTTGATTTCTTTTTTCGCACTCTTCGTTTTTTATTGCGACATGCCTTCGCACTTCTTCTTATCAAACTTTGATACGTACCCTCGCGGTCCTCACCCTCACTCTCTTTTCCAAAACCCTACAACCAGCCCCCTACGTCTTTCACTCTTCTCCTGTATTTACGTGGACAATGGATGTTCTTGGAAAAATTCGAGGATATTGTGCCCCGGCACCGCTCTCTCCGATGGGATTCTCCACGACGAAGGATATCATTAAGACATTTAAGAAGCAACCGAAGAGACGAGTGATGATTAAACACTTATTTGTTTCTTTGCTAATTTCGAATCTCTCTCTTTAAACTCAGAGGTAGGACCATAATTAACCACTTATCTGGAGGGGAACCGACTTTACAACTCAACGCCATGGCCCTCGACTTCAAGATGAGTTCCCTGGTGCAGGTGTTAAACTCACAACCAGTCGGTTCATGAACCGAAAAGATGAAACTGCCCTTATAATTGGGTCGATCCTCGGGTGGGTATTCCGAATCTCGCTTGATTTTAAAGAGTTCAATCGAGAGGAAAAAGTGAGAAAAGCCGTTGATGAAGAGATAAAAGTGCAACCGAGAACAACGACGATACTTGATTGGCATTTAGCAACTCTTGGCAAGGATCGCAATACGCAAGCCTTTCCGCATGAAGTGGGTGTTCAAGGAGAAGAATAATCCCAAGATAAAGGAAGAATTATCAAAACAGTCACAAATCTATTGCAATTATGTCAATTAAGTTCTAAATCTTTTTTTGTATCAATTGAGTCATAAACCTTTTTCATTTGTGCTAATTCACTCCATTCAGCCAATTTTTGCCGCCCATAGCTGACATGGATGTTAACCGTCTTACGTGGCGCGGATGGCTCTGATGTGGAATACTTTTAATAATTATTATTTTTTGAATTATTTATTTATATTTTTTCTTTTTTTTTTCTCTTCTTTCTCTTTCTTTTTTTTCCTCCTTTGGCCGGAGGCAAGGGTCGGCGAGGTTGGCCCCACCGACCGCAAGCGAGGCTTGCCCTCGCACAGCCATTGGCGTAGGTGAGGTCGACCTTGCCTAGCAATGGAGAAGTCGAGCCTCGTCAAGGTCGAGCGAGGCTTGCCCTCGCCAGTGGCCGACAGGGCCAACCTCGCTGGCCCTCACCTCTAGCCTGTCGCCAGACGACTAGAGTTTGAAGATGAAGAGAGGAAAAAAAAAAGAAAGAGAAAGAAAAGAAAAAAGAGTGAAAAAATTAAATGAAATTCGAAAAATTAAATCGTTCATTCTACTTGCAGCTTAACATGAACCGATGATTTATCAAATGGATGCGAGATCGGCTTCCTTGAATGGGATCTTAAATATACAAGAATCCAAATGTCGGGCAACAAATGGGACACGGCGTTTAGAAAGCGTTTATAATTAAGAGGCAGAGTCCTATTTTTAAGCCACTACTTTTCCTTTCTTCCTCTAGAGATATTCTAGAAGATCCTCCACCGGATAATACCGTATGAGCATATAAATTCACCATGAAGAAAAAAAAGAAGATAAACAAAGAGATCATTAATGCATCTATCCATAAAATGCAGTATTTACTCTATGCGCGTACGGCATAGGAAGAGGACTCGTGGAGATGAAGGTGATTTGCATGCATATTAAATGAAGGTTGTCTCCAGCTACGTACTTTACTAAGATGATATTATTAATTGGCCGAAATATGGGTTGGGCTTGGCGAGCCATTTCCCAGCAAGCACAGCTAACACAATACACGTTAAGCAATCAGCTCGTACGTTATATCAAAGTTTATTTTGAAGCATCCGTTCTGCTAATGATTTGATTCTTGTTATCAACATTGCGGCATCCTAGAATAATATCTTGAAAGGAAGAGTTAAGTTTCTAGGGTTCCATTCATTTCGGGCTTTCCAAGGCACTTGGTATTCATAAGTTCATGACATCACATTCACCTGGAATCACTATATTGGAAATGGAATGATGATCGTATTGGACCAACCTAAAAAAAGGTATCTGAGCTTCGTAGATATACCATGATTAACTATCTCACTCCAATTTAATGGGTGATGGCAAAGTTGGTGGGGAAATAATTGGAAAGAGAAATCCTGTCCATTGATTTAAATGTTATATGTACGTACATGTAGCACTTCAACTGAGAAGCCGGTGCAGTCACCTGAGCGACGAACGCAGCACGCAAGAGAACCTGTGAGCTGCTGAGGTTGTTCCAAGTAATATCAATGGAGATTTTTTTCTGTAAGTAGTGCTTGGACTTGTCATGCAGAACAGGAAAGCTTAGGTAGGCAAGATAGTTTTAGGGTTTCACCAGATATGTCTAAGCAATGTATGACTGATCGTTGACTTGCGATAAACTGATGAAATGGCATTCAAAGGTCGCAAATCGTGGGGTGTACTGTTCTCTGCATATGGAGTCTAGGAATCAATATCTTCATATGTTTCTAGGCTGTCCGTCTTCATGTCTAGGGAGGCAAGTGTTGGAGCTATGTTTGATAAAGAGAGTTAAGATGTTGAGTTAATTTGGCTGTGTGTGGTTAACTTTATCTTGCATAGAATGAGGAATGCTCTTGATGAACATTACAATTCTGTTGATAGTTTTGACGGTCTCTTTGATAGTCTCTAGTAAAATGTTTTCTATAAACTATCTTCTTCAGATATGAGTAAATGTATTTATACGAATGAGCATGCATAAAGAAATATGTAGAAATTTTGGGGGAGTGATGGTAGAGCGATCTTGATGACAATTTGAAACTTAACTTTAACGGGCTTGTAGCTAACTGGCTAGATTAATCCCCCTGCATGTTTTATTCTCGAAGGGTACTAACTAATCCACTAGATAAACAAATGATGAAAGATGCAGACACATCACACTTTCACTTTCTGAAGAAAAAGTAGTTCGAGCTTTCTCATTTAAGTCTTGCCACATGCACCTTCACTCTAGTATCATATCACCAAGCCTCCCTAATTAATAAATGGAGATCACCTAGCTCTCTAGCTAGCGTGTTATTTTGTATTATTGGACCAATCGTTCTTCTCAAGATTTAAATTATTAGGAAACGGACCAACAATGTATTTATAACGAATGACTTAACACTTCCTCTAGTTCGTAAGTCAATCTTACGTGCGCAAGAAGGGTTGTGAACATAATTGTTTTAACAGGATAATCAGTAGAACATGAAAACAAGCAGAATAACAAAAATAACACAAAAGAGAATATTGAGGAGCGTCAATATTCTAATTCTTGACTACCATGTCATACGAACTGTTATACAAATTGTTCGACCAATGATTTTATAGCGTTTGACTTAGATTTTAGAGGGGGCCCTAAGAGATCCCAGCAGGCTAAAGGACAAAGAGGAAGGAAGTTTGGTGGTTTCATTTAATTTGAAAGCGGCCTGGAAGTGACATTTTGGAATAGTGACTTGCCAATTGTTTCGCCCTGACAGTCTCGATCATGATAAGGACTTGTGCGACTTTCTTGCTTTAAGAAAGGTGAAGAAAACAGCAAATTTGAACTCTCTCGCCCTCTCTCCCTCCAAAAAGAAAAAGTGGCTGTTGGTCTACGCCGTGGGGGTTTTCTTTCGCGTTTAGGGTTTTTGTCGGTGGGTTTTTGGCCGGTGTGAACGCACCAATGATGGATTAAAGCCCCTGGGGGAATTATACAGATCATGGTGCATGGACATGATCATCAGTATATTAGTAGATGTTTATATTACACGAACCAGAAAGCAAACGAAATACATATATGAGTATAGATGTACGTGCACTACCGGTAGGTGTATCGTCTTTAATAAGAGGTTGATGATTAAATGGTAAATGCAGGCATGATCTGAGAAAAATCTCGATGCAGTAATGTCAGAACCATAAATAATCTGTAAAAATTAGTTGCTCAGTATATCTCTTTGTAGTTATTGTGTTTTGTTCATGTGTGCACTGTTATTTTCGTTCTCGTTACTATTTTTCGAAACCCAGTTGCCTAATTTTACGGTGATGAGGACATGTCAACTGCTGAGATAACTTTGCAAGCCCCCATTTTACCGTGACGACACCTGCACACGTTAGAACGTTGACAAGCAGTAGACATTAGTATCTTCATGCGGTTTCTCCAATCCTTCCGCGGCTTCTCTTGCCTAAATGATTATGATATCATGTGTATACATGTCACTTTATGCAATTTTACAATATCATATCAAAGTGATGTTCTTTACGCCGGAGTTTCAATATACATACTGAGTTAGTTCGTTTGAAACTTGATCGATATTAGCGTATATTTCCTCAACATATCACACGATTTAAAATGTTTCACCATAATGATATTGCCTTATAGTGACCAAATTATTTTCACATATATTCCAAATTCGATCAACGCAACCATCCCCCTCTTCCCTCCAAGGAGTCGATGCTACGAGCATGAAGTTGTGCCCAGATCCTCAAACATGCCTACAAACCCATGAAGGTGTGGACTGCACATGCAACTGAGACCTTGAAATCATCATGCATGGAATTTCGAGGACGGAAATTTTCACGAGTCATCTCCATTTATTGCGGGCTGTGCCCTTTTGGGCACTTCTAGGTGGAGATCTTGGGCCATCTTCAATAACTGCTTGTCCCATTCACTGTTGTGTGTTCTTATCCCTATCTCGGGAGCTGGTCGCAGTTGAACGAGTCAACTCCTCCATTATTGAACCAAAAGATAAAAGATTATTTTGATTGTTTCGGCAGCAGGAAGTAAACTGTCGCACCCTACCTCTCTGGTACGATTCTCCAAATATATTGAATAGTTAGGAAAGTCGGAGACTAGGGTTTCACGGCTCAATAATTTTCTTGTATTGGCTTCTCACATGCATCTTCCATTTTGGTTACTCTGACCACATTTTAGTGTGTAAGTAAGTTTTTTAGCTCAAATCATCTGGACCCAAAAGCAGAATGGCATCATAAAAGATGGCATCAATCCGATGAATGGAAATTGAAATTGAAATGTAACGCGACGTCGGCACCGTAAGTCTCCCGTCGGAATTAGAAAAGTCGGCATTTTCCTCCGCTTGTGATCTGGAGAGAGGAATATCCTCCGGTGAAGCATGTTGTCTAGTTTGGGGTTCGCTCGGTTGCTAACAGGTAGGTGATGCTGTACCGTGTCCTGCAAAACGATAAATCACTTGTCTATGGTCCTACCATATATTATGGGGAGAGAAATTGGTGTTTAAGTGTGTGTTGATCCCAGCTATATGACAGCCCAAAGGATTGCGGGGACCAGAGGTGACGCGCTTTAAGTAAGCTTCGTACGTTGTTTATTCCAAGATTTTTGCGCTTTCAGCCTATGAGCCTTGTTAAATGTACATTATATATTTGCAGCCCATGAGGTTACTTAGCAAAGTGTGATCCTTTTATCATATTTCGTGAATCGAGTTAAATCAACAAGTTTATTTTATTTATTTTTATTTAATTACTATTTGAATGAACGAAATCATCCAAGCATGTCAACTCGAAATATGTGTGTGTATAGATAATATCCATAGTAAATTTATTATGAATTTGAGTTCTCGTAACACATAAAAATGAAATAGCCGGCAAAGCTTGAATCCAATTCAAGATCACTTACATGTAGATAAAGGGCAAACCATCGCTGATGCAATTATTTCGTACATCAACAGTGGACTTAATAATAATTTTCATACTATATGCGGACTAAACGTTTTAGTTACGGTGATGTGCCATTTGCACAGCACTTAGTCCGACCAAGAAAATACATATTTCTACGAAATAAAGGGAACCAAAATTAAAGAAAAAAAGATTTTGTTGCCCTTTAATCATAGTGAGTGCGTATGTGTTTTTAATGCAAAGGGCGATAATTATGCGTGGTTTGGTGGTAGGTCGTCAATGATAACTTCTATATTCTAATTTGAAAACTATAGTGTGCCCTAATTTTTAATTCTGCCTTTAGAGAGACCCACTCTTCCGCCATTGACGGTTGCGGATCTTTGCAATTTCTAGTACATATGAAATGGTCAAAGAACAAGAAGCCTCCCAAAATAGAAAAACCGGAATAGGAATTCACGAACTTAGCTTATATCTCGCGTGATGATAAGATGGATCCTCCATAATCAGAAAAACCCTCTATAAAACCCCACGCACGCTCTCCTTTTCACACACACACCAGAGAGAGAGAGAGAGAGAGAGAGAGAGTAAGTCCCCTCCCTCCATCATGTCTAGCCCTCGGCTCAGTTCAGTGATTGCTTCCCTGGTCATAATATCCCTCAGCATAGTAGCACCACCACCGCGAGCGGAAGCGGCTCGAGCTTTCTTTGTGTTCGGGGACTCTCTCGTCGACAGCGGCAACAACAACTACTTGGTCACCATTGCACGCGCCGACTCCCCCCCATATGGCATTGATTATCCGTCCCACCGGCCCACCGGCCGCTTCTCCAACGGCCTCAACTTACCCGACATTATCAGTATGTCAATTTCCTCTACTTCGTGATTGTGACTTCGTGCTCCTAGATTTATGTAGGGTAGGGTTTTGCCTCTTCTTTTTCTGGAGCAAGGATATGCATGCTCAACAATTTGACAGTGACATATGCCGAGTGAAGAATTGTATACTGCAGATGAAATATGGGCTTCAAGTTTATTAATTAGGATCACTAAACAAAGTGACTTGTTTGTAAGATTTGGATGGTCAATGAGAAGTCCTTATCGTCACTTGATAAAAGAAGCTTAAAGAGATTTGCTGAAGGTTCTTGTATGTGGTCACTGAGAAGAATGTGATTATGTGACAATTGGTTTGATAAGAATAATCAAAGAGTAACTTGTGAAGTCAGTTTACAAAGGAAGCTCAAATGATCAGATTTTCTTGCTCCATAATGACATTCTTCCCAAGTAATTATTCTGCTTATTGTTTTAGCACTTGACATGTAAACAAATGGGATGTATATCTAGGTGAGAGTATCGGTTCAGAGCCAGCGCTGCCATACTTGAACCCGGAGCTCACAGGAGAGAAGCTACTCATTGGCGCCAACTTCGCGTCCGCCGGGGTCGGGATCCTCAACGACACCGGCGTTCAGTTTGTATGGTTCTTCGATCCCCTAAAGAGCGAAAGATCTTGGTCATGTGATGTTTCACCTATAAGTTCTTATTCTCTGTTTCTCTTTTCTCTCCTTTTTTTTTAGCATGACCAATTAATGAAGCAGTCCCCACAAGAAGAAGCAGGTAGACCTCCATTAAAATGGAGATCTGAAAATGGAACATAAAGTGTCGACATCTATTAGGGTTTCTAACGTATGTGGACAGCCAAACTACGAAACTTTTAGTAATGGAGTTAAAATAAAATGATAATGGCTCGTGTTGAAAGGGACATGGCAGTCAACAAGCTTTAATTTCAGATGTTTTTTTTTTTTTGATAACCCAGGAAACCCCCGCACGGCCGACAGTCGGGAGGTAAACCCTGGGGGCGACATGTGCTAGCCATAACACACGTACACTGGTTAAGTCACCCCGCGGCACCCGAAATTCGAACACTTAACCTTTTGCGAGAGGAAGAGTGCCCTTCCCAGCAGCGCCACCCAGGCGGGTGGTTCAGATGTTGATGCCCATGCGCAACTAATTCATTTGGAAAAGTGAAATCAAAGAAATTAATCTAACTTTTAATGGCTAAAAGAACATTATGGCTCAATTACGTACATTTATTACCATGCAATCGTATCTTAAGTGGATATGTCGAGCATGTAATGCCATTAATGGCGTGAGAATACGTACATTCCAGTTCAAAATGTGTCAATGCTGATTTAAATTTTAAGCTGCGATGTTCTTGTTGTTGATTTCTTATCATTGTGCAGCTTACCATAATAAGGATGTTCCAGCAATTCGCAAACTTCCAAGTGTACCAAGCGAGGCTGAGCGCGCTGATCGGAGCAGAGGCGGCGCAGCAGCTGGTGAATGAGGCGCTGGTGCTGATGACCCTCGGCGGCAATGACTTCGTCAACAACTACTTCCTCACGCCCATCACCCCGAGGCGGCGCCAGTTCTCCATCGAAGCCTTCTCCGACTACCTCATCTCCGAGTACAGAAACATCCTCCGGGTGAATTACCTAAATAATTTATTAAATCCTCTCTTCATCCTCTTCAAGGATTTAACAAACACCCCTTGACCAAATTTCTTGGCCAAGTCGTAGTGGGAGATAACAAATTTGTGCTTAATGTGACACTATCTGCAGAGACTGTACGACTTGGGAGCCCGCCGAGTGCTGGTGACGGGGACCGGGCCGTTGGGCTGCGTGCCGGCCGAGTTAGCCTCGCAAGGAAGCCGGAACGGGGAGTGCGCACCGGAGCCCCAACGAGCCGCCAACATATTCAACCCGGCACTCGTCCAGATGCTCCAAGGACTGAACCAGGAGATCGGATCCGACGTCTTCATCATCGCTAACGCGTTCCAGATGAACATGGACTTCATCAACAACCCCCAACAATTTGGTTTGCCTCCGTTTTATGCTCCCTTATGGCTCCTTAACCAGTTCGCGGCTTGTTCCAGTGATGCTTGCATTACTCATTTGCCTATCCTGATTTCCAATTTCGGATCACAGGCTTTATTACATCCAAAGTGGCGTGCTGTGGACAAGGGGCCTACAACGGGCTGGGACTATGTACCAGCCTCTCGAACTTGTGTCCCGACCGGAGCGTGTACGTATTCTGGGACCCGTTCCACCCGACCGAGCGTGCGAACCGGATCATCGCCCAACAGATCATGACCGGCTCGACCGACTACATGAGCCCGATGAACCTGAGCACCATCATGGCCTTGGACTCCAAGGTCTGATCAATTGAAGTCTCTCGTGTAGCAGCATTACTTATTTCGGAGCAAGCAATCAGTCTCCAACTCTCAAGTGTCTTCTTATTAGAGTATGTACTTACCACATGTCAAGCGTAACATGATTTGCTGTGGTTGAGACTTTTGTGTCGTGATAAATTAGTCTCTATTTTCTAATGAGTGATTATTGTTTTGCTTTATCTTTGGAAGCATATATTTCTTTATATACTATTGTTTCACTTGAAATTGGTAGTTGTCCCAAATAGTGAAAAACCTTTCACTAGAAGGTTGATCTTTTTTTGGTTTTTTATGGAACGCAATGGTGATTTTGTACAGGATTTCAATGGGCATAGCAAGAATTTAAGACGGTAAATGAAAGGAAAGGAATTTAAAAGGAAATAAAGTTGATAAATTGAAAAAGTAAATAAGAAATTCGTTCATGATGATTGTTCTCTTTACAATTACACAGTGCCTTTTGTAATCTACTAAACATAATCGCTCATAAGCAACTAATATTTTCAAGAGTTAATACCACCAAAAATCTTAAAACTGGTACACACGTGATAATTTTACCTCAAACTGCTTTTTTTATCACCAAAAATCCTAAACTGATGTATATGTGACAATTTTATCTCGAACATATCCTAAAAAATCCCAAACTGATACACTTATGACAATTTTACTCTGAACATACCACAAAAAATCTCAAATCGGCACACAGACAACCGCCTAAAGGTTGAAGCTGGCGAGGTCAGCCCCGTCGACTGCTAGCAAGGGCCGCCCTCGCCGGCGTCTGGCAAAGGTCACCCTTGCCTGAGTGAGCGAGGACAGCCCTTGCCCGATGCCAGCGAGGGCAGCCCTGGCCCGATGCTGGTGAGGGCCACCCTCGCCGAATCTGGTGAGGTTGGCCCTCTCTCGCCTAAGCAAGGTCAGCCCTCCCCTGACTTAGCGAGGGCCGCCCTCGCCTGCATTGCCCTCGCCCGCGTCGGCGGAGCCGACCTCGCTGGCTTCCGCCTTTGGCCGGTCGCTGGAAGTTGAAGATTAAGAAAAAGAAAAGAAAAAAAATTAAAAAAAATTCGAAAAAAAAATATTAAAAGATTATTAGTTCGGGGTAAAATTATCACATGTGTATCAATTTAAAGTTTTTCGTGGTTAAAAAAGGGTTATTACCATAAAAAATCCTAAACTGGTACACCTGTGACAATTTTACCCAAACATTTTTTTTACCATAAAAAATTCCAAATTAGTACATATGTGACAATTTTACTCAAAACTGGTAAACCCGTGATAAATTTACCCTAAACTATTTTTTTAACCACAAAAAACTCAAATTGGTACACATGTGACAATTTTACCCCTAATTAATAATTTTTTTAATATTTATTTTTTCGAATTTTTTTTTTCTTTTCTTTTTCTTAATCTTCAACTTCTGGCCGGTAGCCTGACCGATGACCGGCCGGAGGCAAAAGCCAGCGAGGGCTACTGTTGACACCTAAATTTCGGCGCATCATTTAGTGTTAAATTGCATAAAAATTAGGGATTAAATTTTAACCCCTAAACAAAAATATTAAACTTGCATAACATATAGTTTAGGTTCATTTAGTTTAATTGCATTTTTTTTGCATCAAATTGGTTGTGGCGAATGAGCTTAAATTTTATTCAATGAGACTCGGCACGTTCGGAATGCAAGGGCCGGGAATCTCAAGTCAAACGGGCTCGGTCATTTTAATTTGGGTTTAATTTGATACGTTGAGTTTAATTAATCAAAAGCCCAAGCTAATTAAGCCCATTAGGACATAAAACCCATCTAAATTGACTTCGATTAGTACTATATAAGCATAACATTAGGTCAGAATTGGGGGCTCTCATAATTTCAGAAATCAAATTTTTAGAGAGAGATTCGGAGAATTTTCGAAGAACGGAATTTCGGAGAGATGGGAGGCTACAAACCCACGGAGAAGAGAAGTCAGGGAGAGGGAGAATATGTGAGTCAACGCGGAGAGCAAAAGCTTTCCACGTTCTGACTTCACACAATTGAAGAAGGCCAGAGAAATTAAAAAAAAAACAAGAAAGCCACGGAAGGGAAGAGATTCAAAGAAGAAATCACGCCCACAAAAGAGTCAAAGAAGAGGAGAGCGAGAAGAGAGAAGGAAGGGGTCAACAGAGAGGGGCGCGAAGAAGAGACACGGCCACACTTACGAGAGAGAAAAGAGACGATTCCTCGGAGGGATTGACAGAGAAGACCTCCACTGAAACAGAGAGTCCACAGTTCCTTGCGGCTGTCCACACGTCTCGCGGTCCCGCCATCCGGGTTCCTCCACCTTGGTGAATTGCACAACCGCGAGTAGATCATCCATCAAGTACCGCCGCTATTCCGATCAAGCGTCAACCATCAATCATCGTTTCATCGTACCAACCACGACGGTGAATGAGCCCATCGTCGTCGCTTTGTCTGTGAACTCGGAGCCTAGCCGAGTCGCCCCCGCACGTCACCTCGTCCCGATCCACGAGCGACGCCATCATCGCCGGTCTGTTCGCCGCCGTTCCCACCGCCGTTTCCGACGCGCCGGTCATTCCCGATCCGCAGTCCCGATATGCGCGATTTAAATTTGGAAAGTTATTTATGCAAATCAGGTAAATATCACATCTTGATTTAATTTGAATATTTTGTTTCCTGATTTGTGCTATTGATATCTAATTTTGCATAATTAGATAACAAGCATTATTCCAATTAGGATTTTATTTCCTTTTTTGAAACTTTGGATATCTACTTGCTTAATTTGGATAGATTTCAGAATTTTCAAAAATATTTTGAATATATCCGATATATTTGAGATATCTAAATCTTTCAAGATATAATCGATTAGGAAAATTTTCTAATCCGCAACAGCACACGTGGAAATAAATTTATCTATCAGGCTTTAGATAGAATTATTTCCATAGCAGGAATTTCGAATTTTAGCGTCGATCTGTCAGGTTTCAGATTGAAACTTAGTTCGAAAGATTTAGCGGTTTTATTTTTTTATGTGTTTTTTTAATTTCGAATTTCGATAAAAAATACAAAAAAATATTGCTTTAGAATATGTTGATTTCTTGGTTTAGAATTGCATGTTTAGATAATTTACATTTTTTTAATTCCGAATTTCATTTAAAAAAAATACAAAAATATGCCCGTTATTAGAAATAGGTCACGTCGTCGCATGACATATAGTTTGCATGTTAGGTTGCATTAATCGCATGTAAATTTTTGCACGTCATTACATATAGGTTAGCTCGCATTTAAATAAAAGAAAATCAAAAAAAGAAATTTCTGCACCTTTGAACTCTAAATCAGAATTTTTTCAAAATTGTCGAATTGAGTGTTTTTCTTGAAATTGGTACCGAAAGGGCGTTAAGGAGTTTAACGTAACCAAGTCCCGAATCCATAATTTCTGGTTCGTAGAAATAAAATAGTACTCCCACTATTTTATTTAGGTTTCTAATCAACCTACCCTAAATGATTAGTGGCGACTCCTATTAAAAATATATTGCATGTTCACAATTGGACCTAAGTTGCGATTTGGTAGAGTTTGGGAGAACTCGAGCTAGGTTAGTTAATTTAATTGATCTAGTAATCCATTAGTCTAAGATCGAAAACGCTTGATTTTTATTTTAGGTCGCGACATCTACCCTCGCCGACCTGATCGGCGACCAACCAGAGGTGGAAGCTGGCAAGGGCGGCCCTCATCGGCGTCGGGCGAGGGCTGTCCTCGCCAGATGCGGCGAGGGCGGCCCTTGTTGGCGTCGAGCAAGGGTGGCCCTCGCCCGCCCAGGCGAGGGCCGCCCTCGCTGGACGCTAACGAGGGTCGCCCTTACCAACAACCGGCGGGGCCGACCTTGTCGACTTCAGTCTCTGGCCGGTAGCCGATCCGGCGACCAGCCAAAGATTGAAGATGAAAAAAGAAAAGATAAAACAAAAAAATTAATAAAATTTTGAAAAAATAATATTAAAATTTTAGTTTATGGTAAAATTGTCACATATGTATTAGTTTATGATTTTTTGTGGTATGTTCAGGGTAAAATTGTCACAAGTGTATCAGTTTGGGATTTTTTAGGGTATGTTCGGGGTAAAATTGTCACATATGTACCAGTTTGAGGTTTTTGGTGATAAAAAAAAGTTCGAGGTAAAATTGTCACATGTATACCAGTTTGGAATTTTTGGTGGTATTAACCCTTAAAAAAATAGTTTATGGTAAATTTGTCACGGGTTTACCAGTTTGGAGTAAAATTGTTACATATATACTAGTTTAGAGTTTTTGGTGGTAAAAAAAAAATTTGGAATAAAATTGTCACAGCTGTATCAGTTTAAGATTTTTTGTGGTAAAAAAAAAATTTAGGATAAAATTATCATACATATATCAGTTTAGGGTTTTTATGGTATTAACCCTATTTTAAATACGATTACAATTTCATTTCCACTGGACTTCACTGCCAATCGGTATCTTGGTCTTCGGTATTGTCACTTTGCCTACTCTCTCCTTCTCCGTGTATCTAACACGTAGCCAATTTTATCATGACTGGATATATATAGGTCTTGTTATCAAAACGAGATGTTTGTCGACCATACACCACTGCACATCGATAACTTTATTTCCTTGTCATCGATAAACATTGTTCATAGCCATCAATGAATTTCACCATAGTTGATAACTACATTATATAATTATTGGTAACTATCACATCACTTATTGATAACGATATCTTGATCTCGTCATCGATACGTTGTCTATTATCACTTCCTCTAACCCTTTTCAAATTTAATTGCTCCCTGATTGTAACTATTTTACCCATTTAATTTGAACAATTCGCTTCTATGTGCGAGTTTCTTTCATTTCAAATAGTGTGATTCTCTTTCCTTAATTTGGGAATTATTGATCAGAAAATTGCGACTAGCAATTATACACAACTCTCGTTAATTGGTAGGGATTTTGACCAAAAAAATTGGATGGAAATGCTGATGTGGCAATTAAATAGCCATTAAGTACTTACGTGGCAGCTACCCATCACCGACCGTCCCTTTTACAAATTTGAAAGAAAAATTAGAGAAGATAAAGTTGAGGTTTCTAAAAATATGAAAAATTGGAATTTGAAATAAAGGAAAGATCATCTTGTGCTTGCTCCAACAAACAAATGTCGACGGGGTCGTGGCCAGCCATGGGTGAGGGTGGCTAGACCATTGTTCGGCTCGGGCAATGATGGCAAGGCCCTCACCGGCAGCCGAAAGCTCACCTCTGTTGCTTGTGAATGCCACCCACATCAACGATGGAGGAAGTGCACCGCACGCTAGGGGTGTCAGAACCGAACCGAAAAATCGAACTAAGATACGAACTAAATCAAATCGAAAATTTCGTGCATTTCAGTTCGGTTTCGGTTTCGGTTTGAATAATCAAAATAAATCAAATTTTCTTTTCGGTTCGATTTATTTCGGTTCGGTTCGGATCGAACCAAACTAAAATAAACACTTTGGTTTAGGGCTATTTTTCCCTCTCTCTCCCCTTCTCTCTCCTCTCTCTCTTTGCTTAATAAATTTGAAACCGAAAATCGATCCGAACCAAACCGAACCAAGTTGAGTTTTCGGTTCAGTTCAAATTCGGTTGGGTTTAAATTCGGTTCGGTTCAACGATGCACCCTTAATGGTTCGGTTCGGTTTGGTTTTCTAAAAAAACCGAATCGAACTGAACCATTTATACCCCTACCACGCGCGACAGAGAGGTTGATTGAGTCTGGGCCGTATCGCTCCTTGCCAGCAAGTGTTGCAGGCCGTCGGCAAACACCTGCAACTGCAAGGGCCACTCCTTCATCGGCTGGGCCGTAGACCCACGGTGGCTAATGGTAACATTGGCAATGCCAAGACTATAAATTGGATTTTCCCATCACCAGTCAACAGACCGCGTTGACCGGACGGATTAAATTGATTTTAATTCAAAGAGAATATATCATATTGGTCAACATGAATAAAAAAAAAATTCAAGATGTTACCAAATAATAAAATTTATTAAGATCAAATTAATTTGAGCAAGAGTTGCTCTAGTTTTCTTTGGCGCTGTCCCAGAAAGAAAAATGAAAAATGACACAAATGATTTATGAATTTTGGCTTAATGTGTAATGTGGTTCTTGAATTTTTATCTAATGTGCAATATGACCTCTAAATTTTTAATCTGTTTAATATGATTTTTAAATTCTCGATATGTGTTTAATTTTGTTCATGAATTATATGAAGATGTTCAATATTATTTTTGATATTAAATTAATAGAAATACGATATTAAATATTTTTATATAATTAATTAATTAGATTAAATATATATAAATTATTTAAAAATTATATTGAACAAATTAAAGATTTAAGTAGTACCTTGACCCTTCAATCAAAATTTATCACCATTTGTGACATTGCCCAAAAGAAAACAAAGTCGGGCGCGTAAATTCATCGAAGCAGACGTTTCCCTCGAGCTCGAGCAGCCAATCTCACTCGCCTTCCTCGCTTCGCCTCCTCCTCCTCCTCCTCCTCCTCCCGCGAATCGATCTCCGCCTCCTCCGCGCCGGAAGCCGCCGCCGATCATGAGGTCAGCTCCGTCGCTCGTCTCTCTCTCCCTGGAAGCCGTCGAGAACGAGCTCCTTCGAGGTAGTATTCCTCCCTCGCGGTTCGGCAACCGCAGCCTCTGCCTCTGCCTCTGCCTGTCGCTGGCATGGAGGGAGATGTTTCCTCGCTCTGATTCTGCTGTTTCGCCCGCGAAAATCTCAGGGGACGATCTCCTTCCGCACGTCTACGAGCTCCCGGCGCATCTGTTCGACACCCTGGTGGCTCGCTTGCCGCCGCTGAGCTTGCAGAAGCTGCAGAACGAGATGTGAGCGGGACTCGTCCTGTTTGCTCTGAAATCATTCCATTAGAGTCAATTTCGTTTTGCGATGTGTACATCTGACTCTCTGTGTGTGTGATGGCGGATTGCGCATTTTCGCGAATTGAGGAGACTAACTACTGTGGAGTTGAGTAGGAAATCTGTTAATTTTGTCGTGTCTTTCTTACCAATCGTGTTTTTCCTTGTTGACCGACCGTCTTTATTACAAGTTAGCTCGAAATTTGCTTTTGAGCAGGCCGAAATGGAAACGGGACGATTATGACGCGGATGATTGCTTCAAGAATGGTAGAAAACGTGCGAGGTCTGTGAGAGTTTGTCGTGCCTTAATTTGAGTTTTATTAGAGAGCATCCTATTGGACGAGTCATTGTTCGAGAGAAGCTATTGAATACGAGTTTATTGTGATAGGAATGGGAGCTTCGACGATGCATGGAGGTCATTGTTCAAGCGGCGCTGGGCGGAGCTTGTTGACCAGGTGCAACCAGCTGATTGGCAACAGGCATACTGGGAAATGCACTTGCGGAAGTGCGATGAGTAGTTTTAAATTTAGACATCGGGTGATATTTATCTTTCATCATCGTTTTGATTCTGTTGTTCTTCTTGTTGGAAATCAGTTGCATAGATGAAGCAGCGGAGGTTGCATTGCTCCCGTCCTTTGATGGAAAACTAGGCGAAATAAGAATTTCAGGTAGATTTCCTGAGGTCCTTTGTATGTCTCAAATATATATTTTTTTGTCAAAGATGAAGCTTCAAAAGTGAGAATGAGAGTCTAAGACAGGCTTTGATACTTTATTCACAATGATAATTATTGGCCATCCATAAAATTCTTTTTTCTCAGCAGTATTTATTTTCTGCAATATGATATCTTTGTTCTTCACAGATGCTATGTTGAAATTTCTCGGGTACGAGGGGCAAACTGATGCTTCAACATCCAAGTACTCAAAACTTTATCAGCATTGCGAACGCTTTGGACACTACATTAAGTAATTTTCTATAAATTTGTGTTGATACGATAATATCCCCTTTTTTATGTAACTGCCTACTTCTCATTCAGAGTCTGTATTGTAATTTATAATGAAACTGTTTTCCAGTGGAAGCAAGCAACTGTGTTTCTGTTTTATCGTTTTGTTGTTCTGCAGATATCTGAGACTTCAAAATGTGCTATGCGTTGAAGAAACTTGTGTAAGATACTCTAAAATGTTGTTGTTTTGTTATGTTTATCACTTTGAAAATCTGTCATTTTGTGTAGCTAGATCTGTGAAGCATATTGAAGAGAATAAATTGCAGCACCTGAACATGAAGTTTAACATAAATATCATATTGCGTGCACCTCAACTAACTAATTTCAATGCAGTGAAGCTAGATAACCTTTTATTGTTAATGTTATGTTTGGTCTCTTTTTAATGTGGCCTGAGCAGATAAAACATTGCTCTATGCATGCTCTATCTTTTTAACCTCCAGAACGTGTGCGAATCCAAAATGATTTTTTGTTGGCCCGAAAACTTTTGAATGGCAAAGCAGTAAGCATCTTGGGTGATTCAGTAAATGGTGGTCTGTTGGCCAAAGAGTTAAAAATTAATAAATGGTTAGTCTAACTTCAGTATTTCTTTTTTTCAGCATTTGTTGAAGAATTCTAGATTGGAAAGCTTGGTACTTCAGTGGATCAGAACGAAGGAGCATGTAAGTTACCCTTTCCTCTTCCCCCCAAACCCACCCCGCGACAACTCACCCCCACCCCCCCAAATGACTAAAGGTGGACATACCCATGGACTGGACCTGTCCACATGATTCTCTTAGAAATCCTTCTAAGAGGAACCGGCAATGGGAGACAATTTAATATTTAAAGTAGAAGGTAGTGCAAGGCAGGCATGCAGGATAAGCCTATTTGCATCTCTTTGGCTGATGATTTTGAGGTAAGCCAAGGGGATACTGTGAATGTTGCATGTTGAACTAGTCATATGCAAACAACATCACGATACTTTTCAGACTTAAATTTTTGGGGTTCCTCTTTTATGCTTACAGTTTCAGTTAGATTTCTTAATAAGGGTGTATTCGGGGAGGATTTTGCCCCTAGTTTCTACTCTGGACTTTTAATCCAAATATTTCTTGGACAATATGAGTCAACAAAAAAGTATGACATATCATCGTATAACACTGGTTGATCTGAACTTTTATTGTTTCTTTTGCTGTATTGTGAAAACCATAAAGTCAGCAAATGCAAGGGTTATATTTGCCAAACACTAATTTTAACAAAAGCCATTGCTAAAGCTAGAAGTCACAAGTCACGGCTAAAGCCAAAAAAACCCATTCTGGAAATGATGATGCCTTTTGCATTTATCTGCTCCTAGACTGACCATCTCTTCACTCACTCAAGCACCTGCACAAGTAAGCCTGTATTACTGAAGAAGGAACATTTCAACTCTGCTGCAACCCATGGCTGATAGATCTAGCCTACTTTGATTAGGTGGCCGTGCATTTTTTTGCCCAATCCACTGTTTTTCTTCAGTGATATTTAGTTCTTGTAAGAGAAGAGCATGAGTCAAAGACTATTGATGATATTAATTGTGATGGTCATAAAATACTGAGAAGATTCTACTGAGACATTGCCAGGAAGAGGTAGTGTAGATCTGTGCTTTCTGCCAAAAGTGCTTCCTTTCGTTACCTGTAATCCCTGTTCAATAGGAGAGAGTCCTGGGCACTGGCTATTGGGGTCAAACCAAGTGTGAAGCTGTACAGTGAGTATAGATGGCATAAGGTTCGCTTGAACTTCTTAGCAACTGATTGCAAACAAAGACACTGGATTGACATGAACATGGGGTAGCTGTGCTTCAATAGAGGTAGTGCATGTGAGGTGATGTTCAAAGTCATGTATAAAATACTTGGATAACTCGTCTTTGGCCAAATGCCAGAAAAAAGCACGAAGTAATACCCTCAGGACAAAAAAAACCCCGTTTTTCAAACGACCCAAAGAAAAGCACAAACTTTTTCTTGATGGACAAAAATGTCCATGAACTTATATCCTCAGGACAAAAATAACCTCACTTTTAGAACAATCTCAAAGAAACACAAACTTTTACTAAAGGGACAAGAATATCCATTTTTACCTTTTCTGGAAAAAAGGCTAATGCTGCATCTGCGTGGCTAACAGCTGTGATGTGTACAATAGACACGTCAACTGAGCAAAGTGACACTTGTATTTTCAAACAAATTGGATGTAGTTTGAGTAGGGTTTTGATTTATTCTTAAGAGACAAATGATTTTATCTCCAATTCGAGTTCACAAATTGGATGCCTAAGACTTTTCCCCAAATTGAGTTTGCAAAATAGGATTTCATATCATCTATTTTGAGCTAATTTGTGGAGTTTGAGCAACTCGTGAAGTTCAATTAGCCACCTCAGATGCATTTTCTGTTCAATTGAAAAGTGAGGTTGTTTTTGTCCCAAGAGTATAAGCTCATGGATATTTTTGTCCCTCGAGCTGAAATTCTTGCTTTTTTTTTCGTCGTTTGAAAAGTGGGGTTATTTTTTCCCTGAGGGGTTCATGCTTTTCTAACTCATAGTTGTCACGTCCTAAGAGCATTTCTCTTACTTTAATTATGTATGATCAATTCCATATTAACCAAAGTAGGTACATTTTAGTGAATTTTCTAGCTATGAATGAATGTTGGTTATGATATTAGTACTTTCAATTCGCTTTTTGTCATGGACAAAATATCAACCAAGCATTCTGCACACCCTTCTATTTAGATGTGAAAGCTTACAATACACGATTCTACAGGTTCATGGTTTATGCCAACTTCTGCTCCAGAACTCTGAAACATTGACATCCCTTGAATTTATTCACTGCAAACTTCCTTCAACTTCAGTGAGTTCAATATGTGCTTCGCTTCATGTTAAGGGAATGCAATCTCATGGAATAGTGCAATTCTCTGTTCAAGCATCAAGCTTTCTCGACAGCAATTCGGTCTTTCCTTCTGAATTCTCGTCATTTCTTTCATGCGGAAGGTAATCTTTGTTTTGTGCTATAACCAACTTCTGATTGCACATTATCTTGCTAAGTCTCACTCTTCAATTGAAAACTTTACGTTATGGACTCTGTTGTGTTATTTTATTTTGTGTCATAAAGTAAATATTTAAAGAATCCCCAAGAAGTTATGAACCCATATAGTACAAGTAATACGAGAGAATTCACTGTGGATGTATAACAACTGCATGCAGCATGATTTTCACCGCATAATATTTAAGAACTATGTACTAAGTGCTTGAAATCCAATATTAAGAACCTACGTATATGGAGTTTGTATTATGTGTTGTTCAGAAGAGATGGGCGTCATTGGGACAGTAATATTTGCATCTTGCAAATGTTTTGATCAATTTCTACTTTTTATTTCGTCCTTTTATAGCGTGACAATGAGCAAATGACTGGATTACGTGTTCTACAGAGAGTTGAGTGTATTAGCTTAAAAACTTAATGGCTTATTTGTTTAAGATCCAGCAAAAGCAAAAAGTTCCTGCCAAAATTTAAAGTATTAGTTGAACTTAAAATTAATTTTGAAAAAAATCATATGTGAATCTACGTGTCAATATCCGTATGCTGTGAAAGTTTCAAGTGTTGAGGGTTTGAGCAAAGTCAAATTACGTGAGCTACAATATTTAATTTAAGCAAAAAGTAAAAGTCAACCAAGATAGACCCTTAAAGAAGTTGGCTTTCTTCGTCCTTGTACTACGGGACCTCGTGCGCCTTTTTCCACGAAATTCATGTTCTCCAGTTGATATGGCCGTCTATGTATCTGGGGAAGAGAGCTACTTCAGTATTTCAGAATATAGGAGGCATATACTGCTCTGTCAGATGCTTAGTGATTGTATTACCCAGTGAATTTTAACCCTTGATTCCTGATTTTGCTTTGGA
Source organism: Syzygium aqueum (assembly GCA_031216185.1). Lineage (NCBI taxonomy): Eukaryota > Viridiplantae > Streptophyta > Magnoliopsida > Myrtales > Myrtaceae > Syzygium > Syzygium aqueum. The sequence continues at coordinate 15,746,052 of CM062238.1, forward strand.
AACTTTTGTTGTCAGGCACTTGTATTCACTGAGATTTTGTGACGCCCATTTGGATAGACACTTCGCTGGGTTGGTATTTACTACACTTCTTGATGCTTCGTCTGACCTATCCATCCTTGATCTCTCTGATAATGAGGTGCATAATGCGCAAATTTTTCTTTCCATCGTTTTTGTTTCTCAGGGAAAAAACTAACTCGACATCAAATGTACTTTACTTGCAGATAGCAGGATGGCTTTCTAGTTTCACCTGGAAATATAAAGGGAGGGCGATCTCATCTATCGGAGCTAGCAAATCATTGGCTTCATTGTGTGTGCTCAATCTGAGGTATGACCCCTTTTTCTTGGTACGCTTGTTGTTGTTTACGTAAGATACAACATATGGTGAGTTGTGGAGACCATATGCAGAATTAATGGTTTTAGATAAACAATCTGTACCCCTTTCTCTTATTATCCTTCTTGGGCTTGGATTTAGTAGGGGTGGAAGTGATCAAATCCTGGACACCGTACTTTTATTATAGTTATTGTAATTTTACTATCATTGCATTCAGGGGAAATAATCTTCACAGAGAAGATGCAGACAATCTTAGACATGCTCTTGCTCACATGCCGGCCTTGCGAACACTAGATTTAAGTGAGAATCCCATTGGGGATGATGGACTAAGGTCAGTACAAGTTTTACATCTTCACAGTTGGGGGGCATGGCTTGTTATTCATCTTTGATAGTATTTTCCTCTGCAGACATCTAATTCCCTTTTTGGTTGAGGCATCTGGAAAAGGCTTTTTCTTGGCTGACTTAAGTCTGGAAAACTGTGAGCTTTCATCCGATGGAGTTATCGAATTCTTAAGTACCCTCTCCACCTTAGATAAAACACTTGGTTCGCTCTCTATTTCAGATAATAGGCTTGGCAGGTACTTCTCTAGCCTTATAATTACTCTTTAACTCCTGGAGCTTATTTTTGTCTGGTTTATTAAATTTGGTCTTCTGTCTGTTTAGCCATGTAGCAGAAGCCTTGCTAAAGTTATTGGGCACAGCAATTCCAGTACTTAATATAAGTGGTGTTGGATTGGATTCTTCTGGCTTTCAAGAGTTACAGAAAGTATCATGCAAATCTTTGAAGCTTGTCAAAATTGATATAAGGTTAACATTGAGCATGGGTTTTCCATTAAGCCTTTCTTATTGGTCATTCACTATGATTAAGATAAGTCATTTAATTTGCTTGGTATAGTAAAAATCGCGGCGGGATTGAATCTGCCAAATTTTTGTCAAAGCTTATCGAATGCGCGCCACAGCTCATTGCAGTCAACGCTGCGTATAATCTTATGCCTCCAGAGTCCCTCACTGTCATATGCTCAGCATTGAAAGCTGCGAAAGGTACTTTGTTCTAGTAATACCTTATAAATTCTTGAGTTGGTTCAATCTTCCTTTGGCTAATGTTGTGGTTTTCATTTAAGTAGTGTATATTTAATGGGTGTACTTATTGTTATGAAGTGTTTTACATTCTTCCCTTTTCTGGTGACTTCGAATGCTGAAGTAATCTTAGATGGAAATCTTGTAGAGATGAGGTACTCGGAATTTTTCAAATTTTAGTGAACTATAAGTTCTAGCAATCTCATACTAAATTATGCCTTATACCCTGTCTTATTCAAATTGTGTTATGTATCATCTTTAATCTAATGTCTGTTCATATGTGGTGATACGATGACTTCACCATACACTTGCGACATAGGTAATCTTGGGCTCTTGGACTTGAGAGGTAATAATTTGGACAAACTTGCCAATGATGTGAGCATGCTTGTTGATCTTCAACGGGATGGAAGACTTCGTATAGTTTTTGAATCGTCACCAACCTCAGACGCCCCTTATGATGATGATCCTTGACACAGTCTTGGAGCATTCAGAATGTGCAAAATCTTCTGATTCCACACACTTTGGGCTTGAAGATAGAACCTCTTCTCGTTACACGTGCCCTGCCAAATGTGACAATTGGGTAAGGAAATCCATGCGTGTATGATTAATTTCGATACTCAGCTTTTGCTTGTGATTCTACCTGCTATCCATATATCTCTGCCTTACCTTTCAGGTACTCTTGATTGCAGTTGAGAGCATCAGACTACATTTGGTCTTCATAGACTGGGAGGTCACCAGCCATCTCAAGTGGCATTGTCGTTCAGGGCTGTACAGAGCCTCTCGAACTTAAGGGGCACTGGGTTTTTATGGCCAATACAAGATTCGGGCAATTTTTTCTTCGCTTATGGAGTATGATAAGCCGATGTGCACGTACAATCTCACCAGCGTACATGTTTCTCCTTCAGACTGTGAGCTGTAGCTATCTTAGCTTTTGACTATCTGCTGTTGGAGTTTCTTTGGCACTTCTAACTCAGGGATCTAAGTGGGCGCCTATATGAAAACTTCGTCCAATTGCGCTAATTCTGTAAGATCTCTTGATCGGGAATTGTCTGGCCTAGCAGGAATCTCTCTCTGCTCCTAACAAAGGTTTTACAATTGGCCAACCCTCAATTTCTTCTTTTTCTATTTTTTTCGTTAATCAGCCAACCTGTAAAGATCGATCTCTTCCTTTCTTTATACAATTCATAAATTAAAAAAAAGAAAAAGGAAGAAAATAAATCGTTAAACGTCAGAATAGCAAAGCCCCACCATGCTGAAGCGAAAGCGAAAGCGACCACAGCTCTCGCTTCCCTTTTTCTCCTTTCCCCTTGAGCTTGTGTCCAAAACAGCAGTAGTTAAGAATTTAAGGTGGCTTTGTCGTGAAGCTAAGGGCCTCCCCCTAGTTTCTATTCTCCAGCAAATCATCGCCTCGTTCGAGCCTTATCCTCTCCTAATCCATCACATAAACACACGATTCGTGCAAGTGACCTGTGAACTAACCACTTTAGTTATTATTGTCTGGTGCCGCATGTTTGTCGCCATGATTATTAGGTCTCAATGAGCCAATTTTTTCTTCTTTCGTCCATTTAACTCCATTCCAAAGCGAACTCGTTCCTTTTCTCGGTTGGGATTCAGACAGCGACGTCGATTAGGTGCATCCTTATCAATGTCAACCCCTCCTCTATTGTCCCTTTGCAACCTCACAAAAAATTGGAAAAAAATTTGAGATGACTGTCCATCTTTGTCGAGGCAATTCCCCCTCATCTCTCGCCGAATGCGTCTATACATGCGGCATTTAATTTTTTAACATCCCAATTTCTATTGCATTGGATGATTGGAAGCCCACTCTCGCGGACACAGAGACCCCATGTTTTTTTTTTTTCACCTCATATGGCACAATGCAATGACTCGCATTCTGTTTTTCAACTCATTGCTTTAACTTAAAAAACGTCCAAAGGAAATTAGGGGTAAATCGGGAATAGATAACGACTTGTGATTTGTGGTAACTTTTTTTGGGTGCAAATTGACATAATCATAAAGTTAGCTTGTCGCTCGAATTTTGGCGGGTTGAAAATAGAGATAAATTATGAATAACTACCGACTTGTGATTTGCGGAATTGTATTTTTCGTTTAAATTGACTCGAATTTGGCAGGCATGCATCATTCGAAACTCATAATGAAATCCCTGCGAAACCGCATCTCTTTTCGTCAACGCAGAGCGGGTATAATTTGCTTGCAAAGTATATGTTTTGCTTATGTGTTTTTCGGCCAATGTGGTGCTCTGCGTGTGGGGTAGATCTTGATCTCCCCTTATTCGACGAGCTCCCCCCGCAGTACCGTCCCACGTCCTCGTCGGTCGGGTCGCCCGGGCCCACCTGGCGCCGCCACGTGACGAGCCCGAGCCCGAGCCCGACGAGGTCCGTCCTGGACCCGACTTGACCGCGACCGACGGGGTCCCCGCCGCGGCACGTCTCGTAAATAACTCCCATTTCGGGTGGCAATTTCATCACCACCTCCCCCTCTCTCTCTCTCTCTCATGTACACAGAAGCACAACACAGTAGTCACTGTCGCTTCTCCAAAGTTGAGCGTCAGCGTCACTCAGAAAAAAACTGCCTTTTTTTTTTCCGCTTCCTCCTTCCTCCCACTGCAACACTCACCACCATCTCAACTTCTCTCTCTCTCTACATCGGAGAGCTCCGCTGCGCTCCGAGCCAACAACCTCCGCCGCTCGATCCGCTTTCTCTCTCCTCGCCCCGCCTCCTCGTCGGCCATCCCCGCCCGACCGGCCGAGATGGAGGAGGCCCTGGAGCTCGCGCGCGCCAAGGACCCGAAGGAGCGGCTGGCCGCCGTGGAGCGGCTGTACCAGCTCCTCGAGTCCTCCCGGAAGAGCCTCTCCGCCCCGGAGACGGCGTCGCTCGTCGGCTGCTGCCTGGATCTCCTCGGGGACGGCAACTTCCGGGTCTGCGAGGGCTCCCTCCAGGCCCTGGCCTCCGCCGCCGTCCTCTCCGGCGAGCACCTGAAGCTGCACCTGAACGCGCTCGTCCCCGCCGTCGTCGAGCGCCTCGGGGACGGCAAGCAGCCCGTGAGGGACGCCGCCCGGAGGCTGCTGCTCACGCTCATGGAGGTAACTGCCCCGTTCCGCACGCTCGACCGCCCGCTCGCGTGCGTGCGCTGTGTCAAATGCGAAGGCGGTGATGGGGATGCGCGTGTGGTGTTTGTTTTGTTGGAATGTTGATTGCTGGAGTGAAGATTCTGTGAAAATTCGGACCGTTAGGAGTGCGCGGTAGTTTCTCGATTGAAGTTTTACCTATCCAAGAAATTCTTTGAAGTTCACCCAGATTTTCTAAAATGTGGGTTCGTTCGTGAACAATCAGAGATGCTAATGGTTGATCTCCGTGTTGCTGATACTTGAGAATTATTGTTGTCGTATGAGAAGTTCTAATTTTTAGCACTGTGCATCTTTTAACTTCAAATATCGTCTGTGTGACTCTTGCTCTTGCCCTTCTTTAATTAAGGCTGTTTCATAACCTGAAATGAAGTCAATGTACAAATCAAGCTTGGTTGACTTAGTTCTTAGACATTTCAGACGTTCCAGCGTTTAATTGGACCAAATTTTGCCTTGGGAACTTCTTTTGAACTCCTTTGTAGTGTTTTATTTTCCCCTGTAAGGAGAGGATTTTTAGAGTTTTTTTAGGAGCACTGGCGGCTCATTAGATGGGGAGTTTGAAGCAATCATCGTGAGTTACTTCAGCCTCAATTTATGCAAAGAGTGGAAACGACCTGTATATTTTTTAGGGTTCCTATGCTTGAACAGGATTTGCAAGGAGGAAACATGAATTGGAGAACTGGTTCAGTTTGGTTCTCAGTTAACCAATTTGTTTTCTTATTATGTTCATGTTAATTAAAACGTGTTAATTAAATATACATTTTCTTTTCCCACAGCATCTATCATCCCTATTTCATGTGATATGTATGTTGCAACAAAAATGACTCAGTTCAGGCTAAACTGCTCAGTTCTTATTTGTGTGGTTTCTTTGTCTGAAAACCTTAGATCAAGTTGGAGGAAAAGCATGAACGGGTATTTAATTTGCCCGAGAATTAGAACTGACCTTTTGGTTTGCATTGCATATTTACATTTGAATTCAGTTGTGCCTGGTTGTTTGCTCACTACTAGCCTAAACCAGGGCGAAATAGATAGGACCATGAAGTATATTTTCTATTTCTTCTTTCTAAATTTCCAGGAAATGCAAAGGGGAGTTCTCCTTCCTTGTTGTAGGAAACGCAAGGGGACTTTAATATTTCTTTCCTTCTTCCTAGTATTTTTTGTCCATGTTTTGGTGCCATTTAAACTCTAGTGATCTTTCACTTGTTTTTCTAGGTTTTGTCAAACTTGATCTTGGTTATGCATTTCCTGCAGGTTTCTTCACCAACAATAATTGTTGAAAGGGCTGGGTCTTTTGCTTGGACTCACAAAAATTGGAGAGTCAGAGAAGAGTTTGCTCGGACTGTGACTTCTGCAATTGGTCTCTTTGCATCTACAGAGCTTCCTCTTCAGCGGGCCATCCTTCCGCCGGTATGCCCATTGACTCGACTTAGTCGGGAGAGTATAGAGATTTTTTCCTCCAAACTGGATTTATTAACGCTTCCTTTCATTTCTAGATTTTGCAAATGTTGAACGACCCAAATCATGGTGTTAGGGAAGCAGCTATATCATGCATTGAGGTCAGTGGCATCCTTGACACATTACTCCTTCAAGCCTTGTAAGATCTTTATGTGGAGTTATCTTAATTTGCTAAGAAGTCTCCTGTTTGACCTTGTATTTCCTCGTATATCTTGTTTAGAGTTGTTTATGAAAAGCATCATATAGTTCAAACTTCATACAACTAACTATTTTTGGTAGTTGTGGGAGTGAATTAGTGTGATTGGGAAGCAGAAAATACTAAAACCAATGTGTTTGCATGGAAAAACTCATAATCTTGCAATAGCACTTGCAAATCCCTTTGCTTCGGTCAGCTGTAATAGAGTCAAGTTGGATCCATCTCACAGGGTAGTTGCTGGATTTGCATTTGAACTATAATATTTTGTTGCCAAACTCAGTGATATGCTCATCGCATAAAAAATCCTCAAATAGCTTTATCTCTGTTTATAAGTAACCTCTACTGTGATGGCAACATTTTTTTTTGTCAGTGGTATGACATTAAGGAGAGACACAATGCATCCGCTCCGGATGTTCTGTTCACACAGAAGTTGTTTAATAATAAGAGAAGCTGTATCTGTATTACTTTTGTTTAGGATCAAAATCGGTGTTGAATCACTAGGCACAAGTGACATTAGTCAAGACTCCTCTTCCGCGAAAACTCATAATTGGCCATTAAACATGTTTTTTAATTTTCCCCTGTCTATTCCGTCATCCTGTGAGTAATGGTTCCTTTCTCAAATAAAGCCTGGTGCTGGTTGACGTATTTTCTAATTCTTTGTTACAAGAAGCAAAAGTAAGTTTCAGCAGCTGTGATACTTGTATTCTGATGTCACTGTTCTGAAAGATAATTGATGCAACTTTTATGGAAAGCTTATACAGTTGCGTTTCTCTTATAAGATGGATGAGCCGTTCTAGGGAAGCAGGACGTTTTGCCTGTTGAACTTGAAATGGCATTTCTCTCTTGAGCTTTTTGATTTGTCTTTTAGCTGGTTGCTGGACCACATTCATTGAGAAGGCTTTTTGTTTCCTCTCTTTCCAGGAGATGTATACACAGGCTGGGTCTCAGTTTCGTGATGAACTTCAACGGCATCATCTCCCTTCATCAATGGTGAGTATGTGCATATACTAATTAACAGATTTTATCATTCTGCTGTCTAGTTTAAACATTCTGATGAAGTGCAAAAAATATTGAGGGATTCTAGTCTTTTCTTTTATTTGATTGGATAACCAATATTTTTGCTTTTCAGAGAAAGGGAATTTTTGCTACCTTCTGATAGAAATTATGACTGCAGGTGAAAGAGATCAATGCAAGATTAGAGAAGCTCGAACCACAAATTCGTAATTCAAATGGACTTACGGGTAATTTTGCTGCCACAGATACAAAGCCTACAAGTCATAACCCTAAACGAAATAGTCCCAGGGCAAAGAGTTCTACTAGGGATATGTCTCTATTTGGAGGTTAGCATCTTCACTTTAATTCTTTCTATATATCTTTAAGTGTATGATCTATACTACAGTCCCCAAAGATATCTTTTCACCACATTCAAGGTAGAAGTAGAATGCTCTTCCATTCGATTGAATGTGTTTTTTTCCCCTTTCCTTGAGAGGTGGTGGGGGTTGGATGTATTATGTTTTGACATTTTGTTGGGAAAGTTAAGTATATTCGTGAAATATTGATGGACTTGTTCTTTGTGGTGTTCTGTACTTCTCTTCCAGTCCTACTCTGACCACGAAGCTTTTGACAAAATTTGTAAGATGTGCTTTCAGTTTAATCTTTCGGTGTTATCTTTTCTGTTCTGTTCTGTGCAGGTGAAGGTGATGTCACAGTAAAACCCGCAGAACCAATTTCTGTATACTCAGAGAAAGAGCTGATAAGGGAATTTGAGAAGATTGCTTCTACCCTTGTACCGGATAAAGATTGGTCAGTTCGCATTGCTGCCATGCAAAGAATCGAAGCACTAGTTTTTGGAGGTTTTTACTCTCTCTCTCTCTCATGGGATTATGTCGTTCTCATCATTATGATAGTCACAATTTTATGTTGATTTTTCAAAGAAACAAGTCTAATTACCACAGTGAAAATAGATCCCATGCTTGCCACCTCACTTGAAATGATAGATCCATGCCAAATGTGACTGAGATGGGTATAGACCTGGTGGCACAGTGGTACCTCCTAAAAGGGTGCTTCATAGGGGTGATCGGTTCCCGGTCCGATTCGGTTCTAAGGTGGAACCGGGAACCAGACTGAGAGAACCGGTTCCTAATTTTGGGAACTGCGGACCGGACCGATTGGTTCTAGGACCGGGAACCGGATCGGACTGCCGGTCCGGTCCAATGGAGCCGGTCACTTAGAGTTTAGTTTTTTTTTTTTTGTTAAATACTTAAGGTTTGGTTCACATTTTACTAATTTTTGTCAATGAATTTATGTCAATGAAGTTCACTTAGGGTTTAATTCACATTTTACTAATTTTTATCAATGAATTTATGATAATGAAGTTCACTTAGAGTTTAGTTCACATTTTATTAATTTTTTTAAAGAAAAAAAATAACAAAAATATATATTAAATAGTTGGTCCGGTCCGGTCCGGTTCCCCCTTGGAACCGGGAACCGGACCGCCCGGAAACCGGTTCCGCTTTTAGGAACCAGGAACTGGACCCGGACCGGTAGTCCCGAGAACCGGACCAAACCCGTCGGTCCGGTCCGGTCCCGGTTTGGGCGGTCCAAGTTGCTCACCCCTAGTCTTCAGCATTTTAAAGGTGTTTAGTGAACACCTCAGAGCCAACGTTGCCCCCTCTTAGCTTAGGGTGCTACAGTTTTAGGACATGTTGTCGAATGCATGTGCTGCACATCAGACTTCATTGCACAGCAACAACAGTAGTAAACAGACACTATGACGATTGCCAAAAGAAGCAGTTATAAATTTCCCTGTGAATATCTAGATGTCTGTTTGAATAATCTATATCGAGATAAAACTGATTAATCAACAATGTGTTGGGGCAACCTTAGTTTACTGTTAGAACTCACAAAATCTTAATACTGTATACACGTGCTCTTCTCCTATCTTCCAAATACCAATTTTAATGTCTTTGTAATCTAATCCCTATTTATATCTTTATTGATTATTTTACCTGATGATCCTTGACTTTGCTCATGAATGCAACTATTTTGGTGGTATTATCTGCTGAGGCCATAGTAATGTTACTAATGTACCCTTTATCTTATTTACTTGTAGTGGTGGTATTATTTGCTGAAGCCTTACAAACCATGTTTTAATGTGAGTCTTTTTGTCATCAATCATACTTTTACCAGGTGCTACTGAATATCCATGTTTCAAGGGACTTTTGAAGCAACTTGTGGGCCCTCTGAGCACACAATTGTCTGACAGAAGGTCCAGCATAGTGAAGCAGGTGCAACTTCATGGCTTAGTGCTGCCCTTTTTGTTTGTCTATTTTTCTTTACCACTGGTGGTTCTTGAATTATCCAATTAGAGGCTCCTAAGGCTGGTTCATGACTGGCGGATTGCCAAGCAGACTTGCTTTGGCTTTGATCTTAAGTTGGTCACTGAGGTGGCCCTTTATCTTGAAATTAAATCTGGGTTGTGGCAAGGTGGGCTCTTTTTATCCACAAGTGCCTGCCAATAGTCCTTTGCTTCTGGCTCATTGCCGCAAAACGTGTTTATTGGAGGATAACAAAAAAGCGTGGTTGGTTTATTACGATAAAAGGACGAAGGCATGGTTTTTATTGAGATCTACTACCTTGCTTGAATCCCATTCCTGTCTCTGTGTCATGTTTATAATGACCGATAACAGATTTATTTGGCATGTTTTTTGTCCGCATCTGTTGCTTGTAAAGCTTCTTACTTCTTCTATACTGTGGATTAAGGAAACAGTTGCCACAAATCTCTGGTGGTTGCCAACTTGCCGGAACTTCACATGCCAAGCAAACTGTGGCTTTTCAGATTCATCAATTGTAGGGATTTAGCTAGTCTTGCCCTGAAAATATGGGTAAAACAAGAGGACCTTAATTTGCTAGATCGCTAGTAAAACTTTTTTTGGGGTCAACCGTCCTAGTAAGTAATGTAAATTAATCTTTATAAAAAATGTACTGTATATTAGCCTCTATGGTTGTATTAGGTGCTTTGAAGGCTGGTTCTACTTTGCTGGATCACTAGCAAAATTGCTTCTCTAATCAAGCATTGCATCAAGTAATGTATTAAGTCCTTATAAAAAAGATACTGTTTATAAGCTGGCTTTTGGTTGTGTTATGTGCTTTGAAGGCATGCCACCTGCTATGCTTTTTATCTAAGGAGCTCCTGGGAGATTTTGAAGCCTGTGCCGAGTTGCTTATTCCAGTACGCGCTAAACTCTCTTTAATTTTGGTCTTTTCATTTTCACTCTCCGTTTATTAATAATGTGTTATTCCCATCAGGTTCTTTTCAAGCTAGTTGTGATCACTGTCCTTGTTATTGCAGAGTCTGCTGATAATTGTATAAAAACGGTAAATTAACTCATCACCATGATTAGCCAAAAGAAAAAGTTCAGATATTACTTTTAACTTCATAATTCTTCACACTATATGCTTTTACCTACAGATGTTGCGTAACTGCAAGGTTTCACGTGTTCTTCCTCGCTTAGCCGACTCTGCAAAGAATGACCGAAATGCAGTACTTCGTGCAAGGTGCTAAAAAACTCTTTATGTTACATAATTTTTTCTCATTGAATAACTTACTAGCAGTCGACAGTGCATATTGTTCTGTACCGAATATGATTGTTACTTCTTTTACATTGTTTCTTTTATGTTTGTTGAATTTCAGGTGTTGCGAATATGCACTGTTGGAATTGGAACAATGGCCTGATGCGCCAGAAATACAGCGATCTGCTGATCTTTTTGAGGATCTTATAAGATGTTGTGTCGCTGATGCAATGAGTGAGGTAAAGCTGTTTGAATATGTTTATATCTTTTAGCCTTTTCATTTCACTTAAAATGTTAATTGATTTTTGAAATTTAATAGGTTCGATCCACAGCCAGAATGTGCTACAGAATGTTTTCAAAAACTTGGCCAGAGCGCTCCCGCCGCCTGTTTTTATCTTTTGATCCTGTGATTCAGAGGGTAAATGCTTCTTATGAACAGGGATATCCTTGGCCTATTTGTATTCTTTTTCCTCCATTTAGCTTTCTTTTATCCCTCCTTCTGTGCAGATAATAAATGAAGAAGATGGTGGCTTGCACAGGCGACATGCTTCTCCTTCGATTCGTGAGAGAAGTGCACATATGTCATCCACTGATACCTCTGGTCATACAAGTCTACCTGGATATGGAACTTCTGCTATTGTTGCAATGGATAGAACATCTAGTTTGTCCTCAGGGACTTCTCTTTCTTCAGGGCTGCTTTTGTCACAGACAAAAGCAACTGGTAAAGGTGCCGAACGTAGTCTTGAAAGTGTGTTACATTCAAGCAAAGAGAAGGTCAGTGCCATTGAAAGCATGCTTAGAGGCTTGGATATATCTGATAAGCACAATCCACTGGCTCTTCGTTCATCTAGTCTGGATTTAGGTAAAGATGGGCTCGAGTTATTTCTTCCAGTCTGTTGAAGTAAATATTCTTAGTTATTTGATGGATACTCTTGATTATTCATAAGCAGTTGAATTTATCTCGTGTTGCCCCTAGTGCAGGAGTTGACCGTCCATCTTCTCGTGATCCGCCGTCTCCACATGCAATTCCAGCCTCCAACCAGAGCTCTTTAGCCTCAGATTCGGCTGCAGCAGTTATCGGCAGGGGTAGCAACCGAAATGGTGGCTTGGGTTTATCTGATATCATTTCTCAAATTCAAGCTTCCAAAGATTCTGTCAAGTCATCCTATCGTAGTAATGCGGTAACTGAGACTTTGTCAGCATTTTCTGCCTATTCAGCAAGGAGAACTTCAGAGAAGCTGCATGAAAGGGGTTCAATTGAGGAGAAAGGTGACATTAGGGAAGCTAGGCGATTAACAAATCTGCACATCGAGAGGCAATATATGGACACACCACACAGAGATGGAAGTTTGAGGGATTTACAGAGCAGTCATGTCCCTAACTTCCAGAGGCCGCTTTCGAGAAAGGCTGTGGTGGGAAGAATGTCTGCAGGCAGGAGGAGAAGCTTTGATGATAGCCAGCTAGTGCTGACTGATTTATCAAGTTATGTGGATGGTCCAGCATCTCTCAGCGATGCTCTTAGCGAGGGTCTCAGTTCAAGTTCTGACTGGTCTGCTAGAGTTGCTGCTTTTAGTTATATAAAGTCTCTGCTGCAGCAAGAACCAAGAGGTATTCAAGAAGTTGTCCAAAACTTTGAGAAAGTCATGAAGCTATTTTTCCAGCATTTGGATGATCCGCACCATAAAGTTGCACAGGCAGCTCTTTCCACTCTTGCTGACATCATTAAATCTTGCCGCAAACCCTTTGAGGGTTACATGGAAAGGATTGTACCACATGTTTTTTCGCGTTTAATTGATCCAAAAGAGTTAGTTCGGCAGCCTTGCTCAGCAACGCTAGAAATTTTGAGTAAATCATACAGTACAGATTCCCTTCTACCTGCTTTCCTTCGATCACTCGATGAACAACGCTCTCCCAAGGCAAAATTGGCAGTGATAGAATTTGCCATCAATTCATTTAACAAGCATGTGGCAAACTCCGAAGGTTCTGGTAATATTGGTATATTAAAACTATGGCTTGCTAAGTTGACTCCCCTAGCCCATGATAAAAATACAAAGCTCAAGGAAGCAGCTATTTCTTGCCTCATATCTATTTACTCCCACTATGATTCGACCGCGTTTCTCAATTTTATCCTAAGTTTGTCTGTTGAGGAACAGAATTCCTTGAGACGAGCTCTTAAACAGTACACTCCTCGTATTGAAGTTGATCTGATGAACTTTTTGCAAAGCAAGAGAGAGCGACAGCGTTCCAAGTCTGGTTATGATCCATCTGATGTTGTGGGCTCATCATCTGAAGATGGATATATTGGTCAGCAAAGGATGGGTAATTTCTTTGGCAGGTGTTCTGCTGGTTCCCTAGACAGTAACGGGGGCAGGAAGTGGAGTTCTATGCAAGATTCGTCCCTGCCTACTGGTGGGATTGTAGCATCTAATGAAACTAATGATAGCTTGTACCGTGACTTCTCTGATTCCAAGTCTGAAGACCTGAGCTGCACAATAAATCTCACTGACAACAATATAGATTCCCAGATTGGTCAGATTGAACATGTGTCTACCGTGAATCTAGAGGGCTGGTCCAGCCCACAGGTAGACATCAATGCTATGGGCAGTTCTGACCTTGGGGCTGCTGAAAACTTCAGTCCTGATGGTGAGACTTCAGCCAAGGCTGACCTCGACAATCATAATTTCTCCGCTTCAAAAGTTAATGCATTGCCAGATGAGCCAAGTATTCCCCAAATTCTTCACCTGGTAAGATATCTTTTAGTTTCTAGTGGCTTTTAATGATGAGATTGTCTACTTTTGGAAACAGTACAATTAGAAGTGTGAAAAACAAATTCATTAAGGGTAATGAATCTAGAATCCTTCTATTGTAGATCGGTAACAGCAATGATGATGTTTCATCTTCAAATAGAAGAACTGGACTTCAGCAACTGGTTGAAATATCTCAGGCCAGTGATATTTCTATTTGGACAAAGGTATGCAATGACAAACCTCAGTCTCCCCCATTTTCGCGAGGCATATGCCATGAATGGTCTTCCTTGTGCAGTACCCTAACATGACATTGTAGTTAAGTAGAATCTTGGTGCCAATTCTGCCATGTGTTTACTATGAAGTTTATATGATACTTGTCATTTGCCAATATCTTCAGAAGCTAATTGTTCTGTTATGGCTTGTTTCTTGAAAATGGTGACAGTTCTGTATCAGGATAATCCCACTAACTGTCAGAATTATGTAAAATGATGTTAATTGAAAAAAGAACACTGGTTAAAGGTCAACTGGTTTCTTTTTTGTTGAACAAGACAATCAATGTTTTTGGGTATGTTACATGCTTATTCCATTCATTGTATATGTCAACCCGTCAAAGTATATCTGTTTTCTGACCCCAAAAAAAAGAATATCTGTTTTTCTCTCCTTGATAAGTGGAATCTGCCATTTTCCAGAAGCTATTAAGTCATATTATTCTCTCATGGTTGAAATTTTTTCCATCAGGGAGGAGGACCTCATTTGAGAAAGTGTGGTTAGATTAATGTTGCAGCATGTTATTCTGTATGATGACTTATAGTAACGTGGCTTTTATGCAGTATTTCAATCAAATTTTGACAATTGTACTTGAGGTGCTGGATGATTCTGACTCCCTCATCCGTGAACTCGGTCTTTTGTCGATTGCTGAAATACTCCAGAATCAGGTGCGTTGTGTATCATTTTGCTTTTAAAATAGTACCGTGTCTTTAAATTTGTGTTGAAACATTTCTTTACACAGATGATTGCATGTGTTTTTCTCATAATTTTTGTCTGGGCAAATTCTACGTTTCTCTTATGGTTCCAGAAAGATATGATAGAAGAGTCTATCGAGATTGTAATTGAAAAGCTGCTTCACGCTAATAAGGATGACGTTGCCAAGGTAATTTTTTTTACTAGTCTTTCCGACCCTATATCATTAGCTTCCCTTGTATCTACCTTTTATATTTTATTTTTCTGCCTTTAGGTTTCAAATGAAGCTGAGCATTGCTTATCTATTGTATTGTCCAAGTATGATCCTTTCCGATGTCTAAGTGTATGTGCTCTCTCTCTCTCTCTCTCTCTGGAATTCTGGTACTCTTTTCTTTTAGAAAAGTGGAGGTTGCTGGTAGACTAATTTTTGAATTTGTTGGTGATGTGATTGTTTGATGAGCAGGTTATTGTTCCATTATTGGTTACTGAAGATGAGAAAGTGCTTGTTACTTGCATAAATTGTTTGACGAAGGTACCTTGCTTTCTACTCTCAATCCAACCTTATATAGTACCTCCTCTCGTAAACAAACACCACCCCACCCCACCCCCCCACCAAACCAACCTCCCAAGGAAGAGCGGACAAAAGAAACAAAGAACATACAAAAAAATTATTTGCTTATTGGACTTGATAATGTTGACGCATGCTTGTTTAGCTGTGTCAATTGGGCTTATGTTGGCTCCCTCTGTTGGAGCAACTCTTTGCAAAGTACATGTTCTTTTGGATGGTTACTTATGAAACAAACTTATCAATTGTAGACATAATTAGGATTTAGGAACAGTTTTGATGTCCAGACTGCTGGAACAGGTTCTTTCTTTGACTTTTTTGACCATCAGGGACTTTCTTTGGCAATTTTGATCATCTATATTCTTTTCGAAGCATATTCACGTAAACAATTGTATGTGCTTCATCTTCAAAGTTGTCACTGGTTACTATTGCTTCAGTTCAGCTTAAGAGCAATTTAGTCATGTCCACCACCATGATGTAATCTACACTGAGTGCCTTCTAAAGCCGTTTACATAGTTTTTCACCCTTGGATGATCTTAGGCTGTACATTATCAAGATCCTTTAGTCCAGCCTAAAGGTCATCTTCTGTTTGTAAACCAGCCCTCTCCTTTCAATTTGAAGACATTTAACTTCCAACGCTCCTTATTTTTATCTAAAAGAAAACTTCCTCTCCTATCTCCAGCTTGTGGGACGGCTATCACAAGAGGAGCTGATGGCTCAGTTGCCATCATTTTTACCTGCTCTTTTTGAAGCATTCGGGAACCAGAGTGCTGACGTTCGCAAGGTACTATTCTTAATGTTTTTATGACTGTATCTCTTAATACTTGGACTGTGGCTATTAAGCTCAGTGGAAAGGAAAAATTAAGTATGGGCTACAGAGTGTCTCATGATTGTTCTGCAAATATATGGATTGGGAAGGATGAAAATAATCCGCAAATATATATGCTTTGATTTTGGGCAATTGAGTCTTGGTCTGACTTATCTCTTTGGGATTGTATTCGAGTCTGTGATAGATATAATCTCTGTGATCTGTAGCAGGAGTGAAGATCCTACTTCAAGCTTTTGTACTATAATATGCGCTTCCACATGTTTGCCTTCCTGCAAGTTTTTACTGCATTATTCCTTACCAATCTTGATGAATGTTGTAGTTGTTTTCGATTATTTCGCTCTTTTGCTTGATGTGGAAGGACACATAAATAGAAGAAATATGGTGTTAAGTCAATCTTAGATACTATATATCTGTTTGATCATCATGACATCTCTAAGGTAGATGTCTTTTTTGGCTCATTCTCATGCATTTTTTCATATCGTTGAGGTTGAGTAGATCACAACCTTCTACCGTTGCACTGTGTTTTACAATCTCAGCTCGGTTTTGTTTTTCTATTGGTGCAGACTGTAGTTTTCTGTCTGGTCGATATATATATCATGCTTGGGAAGGCATTCTTGCCATACTTGGAAGGCCTTAACAGTACACAATTGCGCTTGGTGACCATCTATGCTAATCGTATATCGCAAGCCAGGACAGGAACTGCCATAGACACTAATCATGTTTAGCTCTTCTTTTCTTTTTTCTTTTTTGGGTGGGAAAGACAGTGACCATGAGGTTCTATGGTTCATTGTTGTGTATTTTGTAAATTTGTGTGAAATGGGTTGTTGGTATATATATATATTTTCGTACATATTGCTTTTACGTTTACTTACTTTGGTTTTTTGTGAGTGATTGATTATGGTGGGAGAGAATTGTAATTTTTATTTGGAGAGCGACACTTGAAACATGAAAAATAAATGTGATTTTGGAGGAAATTGTTTCTACAACTATCTCCTGTCATGGATCTTTGTTTCTTGTGGGCTTTCCACGTAGCTCTCTGAGTTTAAGTTGTGTATTTGGATGTTGGCGTTTGAACACAGGAATGGATAGTTTTTCTCTGATGTAGTTGTTCATTAAAATCGGAGAGGAAATGCACTTTTAGTTGCTATCTTGTTGCGATTTTCTGTTATTTTGAAAACCGAGTCTGCATAAAAGTCACGTACAACAGAGTGTTCAATCAAGCTGCTTTAAGATATTAAAGCCATTGTCACTGCTTTTTGTGCGTGGCGATGTTAACCCCGGAAGCTTGAGTTTACCATGGGCTGCATAAAATTCCCGAACACCCTGTACATGTCTAGTTTACCCCCAAACCGTTCAACTTAGCTGCTTTGAGAACTATGAGGCCGTCGTCACAGGTTATATGCGTGGCCCTTCTCTCTGGTTTCTTCATTCTGAAGGCAGACCGTCGCTGCAAATGCTATGCTAATGGTAAAGCTTTATGTTAGTCGCATAAACATCCCATCCTATGCTCCAACATAAAACCATCCTTTAAGACTTTCTATGTCGGCGATATGAGTTCCCCGATCAACCAACGTCCAAGGGTTGTGGACACTGAAAAAGTCTGCAGCCTATGGTTAACAATGACCAGTGTTCTACGGATAAACGTTCTTTTGTTTCCCATGTATGGCTTTGTCTGAGATATGGCTAAACTTCGGTTTTGCGTCCTATAATCTGACAGTTCACCCATCAATCCATTGCTTGCGAGGGGGAAAGCCGGAGTGACGTTCGCAAATGGCAGTTGAGGCTATTTGCGACCTTTATAACGTTAGGTGCCCGGTCCTCTTAGTACCTAAAATGAAATCCCATTGACCCAGTTCTTTTTTCCTTAAACTATGTTCTAACCTTGGCTTACAATGTTTCCATCTTGAATATTTCTTCTTCCCGTTTGAACCGTAGTTGGATTCTGATCAAATATGGCCTGGAGAAGAGTCAATTCATTCGAAGCTGCTTAAACAAAGCGTGAACGTACAATCCGCAGAAGGCTTCCCGTCTCGTCTATCCTTCTCTGCCCTCAGCCTGTCTTCGAGCTCTATCCCAATCGAATCACTATTGAGAGCATTGACCCAGAAAGGACGAAATCCTGTGGTGTTCTAGGGGCGGCAAATCAAACAAGAACTTGAAGAGCTTGCCTCTCCATTTTTTCCTGGACTATAACTGCGAGTAGGACCAACAGCGAATTTATTGAGCGCATATGCCCCTTAACTAGAATCTAAGGCCAGGTGGTTCCTCCCTGCCTTCTGGTAGTCGAGAAGCCCCTCTTGTTTAGGTTGTTCTTCTTGCTTTGGTTGGTCTTACCGCAACAGGAGTTATGAAATGAATATCAGATTCATGTAATGGTAGAAAGGTTTCTCATTACTTAGCCGGATAAATATGTGGCATATAATAGGGATGGGTAGTAGAGTCGTCAAAACACCTCTTTCTTCCATATTTTGGACCTTAGCTGATCAATATGGCCTGGAAAAGAGTAAATTCCTCCAAAATTTTTATGACATCGGCTCATGCCATTTGCTAGCGTCCAAAGTACATAATATAACATTTCCACTAAAAACCGAGGATCAGGTCACGGATGAATAAAATTTAATTTTAGTAGAGGAATGGTATATCATCACCTGGTAAAAATAGAATGTCAAACTCTTATTAACCTTATTAACAAAACGAACTACTTGTTACACTTCGCAATGCCCTTTTAACTCTCTTTTCTTTTCGTTGCTTTGTACCTATGTGCTTGCACATACATCGCTCCTGTTCCAAGTCCAACTCATTGATACCAATTATGCATGAAGTATCCGACCATCAGATCTATCTCCCTGTATTATAAAATAAACCTAATTTGTCTTTAACTTTGAACTTTTGCTAATAATGTCGATAAAGTCTATGCTAAAGGGCACACCACCAAACAAATGATAATTTAAAACGGCGAACAAAGCTCTCATCTTATTCCCTAAGTTTCTCACAAATTGGGTAAATTAGATATCTCTCATGCTGTCATTGTTCGAACTAATTTCCCATCACAATCTAGACCACATTTTCTATAATCATCAGATTTCTTGCCATTTTTTGCTAGTTAATGCTGAGGCAAACATGCGAGTTCAAGCAAATAAACCCTTATGAGAACTAAAAAGACACTATATCCAAGTGCTAGTAGCTCGATGGAGTAAAAGCATTGATCCTTTCAGCAAATAATGCTGCCAAAGAAAAAGAAAGTGAACCGAAAAGAAGAATGAATGACCCATATTGGAATATCGCAAGTGATAAAAAGGGTCGGTAAATTGTACACTAAGGCGCGCTCCAAGTTCAGTTCATGTAACCTGTTATCGTTGTTCAGAAGAATTTAGAAAAGGAAAAAAAAAAAAACTCTAATCCTCTTGCCTGAGCACTAGGATGGAAAATGTTCCTGTCGGTTCACCCACAGTAACGTGGTGTTTTAGTGTTTCGACGGGGTTTCGGATTTGAGACACTCGACTATGATACTTCTAAGGAATGTTACGAGTCTTTGACTATATTTTATGTTACTGCAAAAAAGGTCAAATAAACACCTTTCAGGAATATAATCCTGTGTGTTTATATTAAATACCACCGCCCTCCACAAATTTAGCAACTACTGAGCAGTGTTTCTTGAAGTTCATAATCCAACCGATTGATTCGTTCTTGTTTTTTCAAGTATCACTTATGTACTGTCAATGAGCAACAGTCTCCAGTTTGAACTTTGTGACAGGTCTGAAAGATTTTAGGAAGAAAACAATAGGGGAAAAAGATCTACGGAACACAACATGCATAGTCCTGATTTAAACATCAGAAACATCAATCGGCCAAAGTAAAAGCACGATCCACACTGCAAGAAGTCCCACTTAATGACTTCTTTACAACACTCAATCCATTAGGCAGATCGCTTACCACAACCGATATGTCTTGGCTCATCTTATGCGCGTGTATTGGTTGCAAGATTTGCTTTAGCGTTGGAAGTTAGCTCACTGGATAGAATCAGATGGGTTCATGAAGCTCTTTTTGATCATTCAGACTAAAAATTATCTGAAAACCTGAGTGAATTTCAACATGTAGAAAGAGTAGGTTCAAGTTTTGATACCATCTGATGGTCTAGCATAGATAGATATTATCTGATTATTTTCAAGTAGAATACACCAAGCAGCTGAGATTTATGAATCGATCATAAAGGCTTGAAGAAAGCATGTGAAGAAAATGGTCCTCATAATCTTTCAAATGTCTACACATTAATCTGGCTACAGTATAAGATAGACCGCTTGGGTTAATAACTCCGTATGCAGGGAATAGAATTTGCCTCATCTGACAAACTATAGATGTGCACTAACTAGTACTTAAGCTGTTGAATATATGTCAAAACAATAAAAAATCTGCAAGAATGACTGTCCTAAGATAGTATCTTTGGTGTAAGTGTTAATGACTGTCCTAAGATAGTATCTTTGGTGTAACTGTTCTATGACTGAAGTTAAACAAAAAGGACCCTTTTTGGGGAATTACCAAGAAAGGCACTTGAATCATCAATATATTGAAGTCATGAAAATCAACTAAACATGTTTACTCTTAATATGCCTTATCATACTTTCCTTAGGTGCATCAACTTCTAATTATCCTCAGATTGTACAACCTGAAGTGTCTGCAGTGAAAGTTAAATTTTCCCACAAAAAAAAGGTTGAAATTTGCCGCAGTGCATACATCAAGCAAAAAAATCCAGGATACTGTTAAAGTCCTTAATAACCCCGAACTTGCGAGGAAATCTTGGCTATTCATTTTGAATTGAGAAAATCTGGCTTCCGGATTTGGTCATTATAGCCAAAACCACTTGACCTTTTGTCTCCATAAATAGCTATCCCGGATTCTCCTTCTCTAGAAAGAATCGTTATTTTACTGCCAAAGTCGGCAGTTTCCAGAAAATGCCAAGTCGGTTTTGCCTATATAATGCCATACCCAGCACCTATACTGGCATCCACTCGAAATTTGAACAGTTCGACAGTAAGTAATCGTTATGCGTCAACCGCATCTTTAGGAACAGTCTCATGGTTCTTTCAATAGACTCTGTACATGTTCCTTTTTCCTCTTCTTTCCTCCTTTTTGATGCATCTCCCGACAAATTATTCTGTGAGCTAGAAATGCTCCACCTTTGATCTGCTGAACTCATGCAAGGTGTTTGAGAGGATAATGAATTGTTTCTATTATGTTTTTCAACAAAGGAATTACAATATATATGCTTAACATAACGTAAAACCCTCTAAACACAATATTACAATTCTACTCTCCTTATCATATTTCTAACACTCCCTCTTAAGTTGGGGTGTAGATATCAAATAGTCCCAACTTATTACATAGGAAAGTCACTCTATTCCCCTTTAGAGATTTAGTAAAAATATCCGCTAGTTGATCCTCTGTCCTTGCATATTAAAGAGTGATTTCCCCTTTCTGGACCTTCTCTCGTATAAAGTGACAGTCAACCTCAATGTTTGGTTTACTCATGGAAAATAGGATTGTTCGCAATATGGATAGCTGATTAATTATCACAATATAATATTGATGGATCTGATGTTGACACACCAATTTCTAACAATAACATCCTTAACCAGAGCAATTCACCTATCACATGTGCCATAGCTCCATATTCTGCTTCAGCACTTGACCGAGAAACCACATGTTGTTTCTTACTTTTCCAGGCAACTAAATTGCCTCCAAGAAATACACAATACCCTAATGTAGATCTTCTATCGGTAGGGCATCCAGCCTAGTCTACATCAGAGTATCCTGTTGTGTTCAGATGACCATGACTCTTAAAAAGTAATCCTTTACCTGGCGTTCCCTTCAAGTACTTAGTAATTCGCAATACAACATCCCAGTGAGTAGTGCGAGGAGAACTCATAAACTGACTCACTACACTGACGGCAAAGGATATATCAGATCTTGTGACAATGAGATAGTTCAATCTACCCACTAGCATTCGATATTTCAATGGATCATGTAATAGTTCTCCATGTTTTGCATCAAGCTTCACATTAGGCTCCATAGGTGTATCAACTGGTTTTGCTCTAAGAAATCCAACCTCATTAAGAATATCAATTACATATTTTTTTCTGATAAATTGATACCTGCTTGTGAATAGGCAACTTCAATCCCAAGAAAATATCGTCGACGTCCCAAATCTTTAGTATTGAATTATGTATGTAAAAATTAAAGTCATTGGATACCATCTAAATCACTACCAATGATAATAATATCATTCACATATACCACTAGAAGTACACAACCAGTTGAGGATATAGAACTAAATACTGAATGATCGACTTGACACTGTTTTAACCCTAACTTGGTCACTGCATCAGTGAACTTACCAAACCAAGCACAAGGAGATTGTTTAAGTCCATCTAATGCCTTACGTAAACGACATACCAAATTTTCCCCATGAGCAACAAACCTAGGTGGTTGCTCCATATAGACTTCTTCAGCTAAATTTCCATGTAAAAAGGTGTTTTTTTTTATGTCCAATTGATGAATATGCCAGCCAAAGTGTGCTGCTAGGGAAATAAAAACATGAATAGATGGAATTTTGACAACAGGTGAGAAAGTGTCATCATAATCAATACCATATCTTGGAGTATATCCTTTGGCAACCAACCTAGCTTTCAATTGATCAAGGGTACCATCAAGGTGAATCTTAACAGTAAAAATCCAACGACAACCAACAGATTGTTTCCCATTAGGTAAGTGAGTGAGTTGCCAAGTACAATTCTCAAGAAGTGCCTTCATTTCATCTTCCATGGCGTGCCGCCATCCAGGATGAGCAAGAGCTTCAGCAATACTGCTGGGCATAGAGATAGTGAACAAAGAAGAGACAAAGGTACAACAGGTAGGAGACGAACGATCATATGATATGAAATTGGACATGGGATGATGAGTATGAAGACAAGAAGAAAGATTAGAATAATGAGCATAGCAATCCCTAGGATGACCAACACAAAATCTTGTACCTTTTCGAAGAGCAATAGGTTGATCAGGATCGGAGAATGGTGCAACAACTGGTGAAGGAACAGATGAATCAAATCACATCATAGTATAAGTTTATCATTAGACGCATCCATTTGATATAACATCATACTGCATACATATCTTTCAAACGAGTTCGTCAGAACATCATCTTAGTCATCAGCGTAATCATCTGATGACAATTTATCATCAGACGCATCCATTTGACAAAAATCTTTGTATAAGTTTATCAAATGAAAATATCTAATATTGCGAACTTAAGTTGTTGATCTTGACTATATTCATTTCGCAAATTTAATTTATCAAATTTGATAAAATCACCTATTTAGCCCCTCTAGGTGATAGCACTAGCCCTAACAATTGATATCAGAGCCTAGTGCTCATTCTTCCTTGAAGTGTTTTATTAATTCTGAGCTAACGATTCTTGATGGCTAGCAATGCTGAATCAGATCAGAACAACAGGCCGCCTTACTTCAATGGAACTGAATACAGTTTCTGGGAAAATAAGATGAAGACATTCATCTTGGGAATAGACCAAGACATATGGGATATCGTTGAATATGGAATCATTCCAACAAAACCCTAGAAACTTCAAAAGGGCAAATTGAGACACCTTCTTCTAAAGGAGCTAGAGAGCAAATTAGACCTCAAACTTTACCTCTCTCGACCATGGAAATTTTTAGAAGAATCCATTTGGATGCAAAGATCAAAATGGCCATATACAATGGTCTAGCAAGTGTTGAATACAAACGAATTGCAAATCTCAAAACTGCTAAAAAAATTTGAGATCGTTTCAAGCTTGTTCATGAAGGAACAGAAAGAGTCAAGGAGATAAATCTCAATATTCTCCTTGGGCAGTACGAGTCTTTTACTCAGAAATCAAATAAAATAATTTCCGAGATGTAAAGCAGATTCATTGAGATAGTAAATGGGCTTGAATTCCAAAATAATCCTATCCCAGAACCCATGAAGGTGAACAAGCTGCTGAGAGCTCTTTCAAAAGAATGGAACAACATTAAAGTTTCTATTCTAGAAACTCAGGGGATAAGACCACTCACGGTGGATGAACTTATCGGAACTCTTCAATCCTATGAAACTAAAAAGTTCTTAGAAATTGAAGAACCCAAAAGTAAAAAGTCCATTGCTTTAAAAACTAACATTGATTCTGATGACACAGATATAGATTCGGATGAAGATGAAGATGAAGAGTTGGCTTTAATGATCAAGAAATTGAGAAGGATGGCAAAGAAGGTGAAGTTGAATAAATCAAAGAAGTAATTCAAGAATTCTGAGCCATCAAAAGTCAAGAAGCTAAATTTTCAGAAGAGATACAATGCCGAAAACGAAGAAAACAAGGATGTGATATGCTTCCACTGCAAAAAGAACGGATACATAAAGCCCAAATGTCCCCTTCTCAAGAAGAATAAAGGAAAATATATAAAAAAAAAAAATAAGAAGGCTTTCAAAGCTGAAACATGGAGTGATTCAATGGATGAAGAAAGCAAACAAGAGTTTGCCAAGATTCGTTTGATGGCAAAATCAGATTTAGAAACAAGTTCTGAGGAAGAAGACGAGGTAAGTAATCCTGAAGCAGTTGAAAATTATATTAATGAATTAGTCTCCATTAACAAAACTGCTTTCAAAAAGATTTCTATATTGAAGAAAGAAATTTTGTCTTTAAAAAATACTACTCAAAACAAGGAAATTGATGAATCAATCAAATGTTTAAAAAAGGAAAACAATCTTTTAAAACAACAAGATATTTCGCAAAAGGATAAGATTGATTTCTTGCAAAAAGAATTTAATCTTATCGAGAAAAATAAAGACTTTCTTGGAAAGGAAAATGATACACTGAAAAAGAAAATTTCTGATATAAGAAAAATTTCTAAGGAAAGTTTTGATCGTATTTCTAATGAAAAAGAACTTTTGAAAAATGACATGTCTAATTTAACTAAGAAATTCTCAATGGGTTCTAAAAATCTTCGTCATATTTTGTCGATTCAAATTCCTTATTATAATAAATCAGGTCTGGGTTTTGACAAAAATACTGAATTAAAAAATACCTTTCCGAATGCCAAAGAAAGACTAAAGAAAAGTCCCTCTAAACTTGATTACAAAAATCATTTTCAAAAACAATCCGTGAAATTCAATGGTCAAACTTTACAAAGATGTATAAATTGCAGTGATTCAAATCACTTTAAGAGTGACTGTCCAAAGGTTTGAAGACCTATTCAGAGAGATATCCTGAGAATGACTGATCCTAATCAAAATGGACCCAATAAAATATGGGTACCAAAGAAAAAGTGAGTTACTTATTTTTTGCAGGTAGCAAAGAAAAGAAAGAACAAATGGTATCTTGATAGTGGCTGTTCAAGACACATGATCGTAGATCCTCTAAAATTCATTAAGTTAGAAAGAATTAAAGGAGGAAGTGATCCTTTGGAGGTAGCAACAAAGGAAAAACAATTAGCAAAGGAACTGTCAAAATCAACAATCTCATCATCAATGAAGTCTCACTTGTTGAAGGTTTGAATTTCAATTTAATAAGCATTAGTCAATTATGTGATATCGGTTATAGAATTACTTTTCAAGAAAACAAATGCTCTGGGATAAATAAGGATAACGAGCAAGCATTTACGGGTCAATGACATGGAAACATCTACCTACTAGACACAAAGTCCGATGACCTGCAACGTCTTATTTCCATAAAAGAAGAATCTGATCAGTGGCACAGGAAGCTTGGACACGTAAGTTTCAAATTAATTTCCAAAATAGCTCCCAAGAAACTTGTCAAATGATTGCCAAAACGAAATTTTAAAAGCACAGAATTATATTCATCTTGCTCCAAAGGTAAGCATGTAAGAAGTTCATTCAAATCAATAAATTATGTAAGCACTAACCGAGCCTTGCAGTTGCTTCATATGGACATTTTTGGACCTACTCAAAATCTAAGTCTTGGAGGTAAGAAATACTGTTTAGTTATTGTAGACGATTATTCAAGATATACTTGGGTATTCCTTTTGGCTTATAAAAGTGAAACATTTGAATATTTCTCAAAATTTTCCAAAAAGGTACCGAATGAAAAGGGTTATACTATATCGAGCATTAAATCAGATCATGGAAGAGAATTTGAAAATCAAAATTTCACTTACTCCTGTGATGAAAATGGTATTCAACATACTTTTTCTTCACCTTATACTCCTGAACAAAATAGAGCAGTTGAAAGAAAGAACAAAACTTTGCAAGAAATGGCTAGAACTCTTCTATTTGAAAACAAAACTCCAGCATATTTTTGGACCGAAGCTATTTCAACAGCTTGTTATATCTCAAATAGAATTTTTCCAAGACAAATTCTTGAAAAGAGTCCTTATGAATTGTTCAAAGGTAAAATTCCCAATGTTTCATACATTCGAATTTTTGGATGTAAATGTTTTATTCTTAAAAATCCTAATGATTGTATTGGTAAGTTTAATGAAAAGTCAGATGAAGGAATATCTCTTGGATACTCAACAATAAGCAAGGCCTACAGAGTATATAATAAAAATACTCAAATAGTGGAAGAATCTTTAAATGTCAAGTTTGAAGACATAATTTAGACTCCACAAGATGATTCTAACAGTGAAAATCCAGCATCTGACGAACAGGACATAGCATCTAATGAATTGATGCCAAGTGAAAATCATCAGAATCAAAGATCTGATGAAGTTCAGGAATTATCAAACCTACAAGACAATGAAGAATCATCAAATCTCCATGATAAAAAAGAGGAAAAACTTAACAGAAACTGGAAACAAAAATCCAGTCATCCAAGGATCTTATCATTGGAAATTCGAATGATGGAATCAAAACTAGAGCAAAAGCAAGAGAAGTCATAAATACAATGGCTCTTGTTTCAAAAGTTGAACCAAAAAATGTTGAAAATGCATTGAAAGATGAAAGCTGGATTGAAGCTATGCAAGAGGAACTTTTACAATTCCAAATCAATCAAGTATGGGAACTTTTTCCTAGACCCAAAAATCATTCGGTTATTGGAACAAAATGGGTATTTCGAAATAAACTGGATGATCAAGGAAAAGTCGTCAAAAACAAAGCAAGACTTATGGCCAAAGGATATTCACAAGAGGAAGGAATCGATTACGATGAAACCTATGCTCCTATGGCCAGGTTAGAAGCAATAAGAATATTATTAGCTTATGCTTGTTTCTGTGATTTTAAATTGTTTCATATGGACATAAAAAGTGCATTCTTGAATGGGTACATCAAAGAGGAGGTATATATAGAACAACCTCCAGGTTTTGAAGATCCTCAAAAGTCTGATTAGATATATACTCTCAAGAAAGCATTATATGGTCTCAAACAAGTACCGCGTGCTTGGTACGAAAGACTAAGCAGCTTTCTGGAACAAAATGGTTTCACAAAAGGAAAAGCACCTCAGGAACGTGTCAATTATTATGACACATGCTTGTTTCATGGTATTCAAAGAAACAACAAACTATAGCTCTATCAACAGCAGAAGTAGAATATGTCTCACTTAGTTGTTGCTGTGCTCAAATTCTTTGGATGAAACAATAATTGAAGGACTTCAATGTCAAAGACTCAACTGTGGAGATCAAGTGTGACAATACCAGTGCCATCAATCTGACCAAGAATCCTATTCTGCATTCCAGAGTTAAGCATATTGATATTAAGCACCATTTTATCCGTGAGCATGTTTTTAAAGGAGATATAAGAGATAAACAGTAATTAGCTGATATCTTTACAAAACCTTTAGAGAAGAAAAGTTTTGAGCTTATAAGAGATAAACTAAATATCATTAACCCACTTTATTGAGATATGCAGAACAAACTCTTATTGCATTTGATGACTATTTGTTCAAGCACATATTTGAAGTGTTTAATTCTGGCGCGCAACTTATCTTATAAAAGGTATGTATATCTGATATATTTTAAATATAGTAATTGTTTGAATATCGCATATATTAGTTGTCTTGATTGATATCGTTTGAGGATTATAATTCCAAAATTTTCGGAATATAATTTTCGAAATTTCCATAACTGTCAATTGACAGTTTCCAAAAAGGTGTTATAAAAAACCAATATATAGTACTACTTGATTTAAAACCTCTTTATCTTCTCTCTCACTCTCGCACTCTTTCTTCGAATACTCACTCCATTCTCTAAAACCCTAACGATCTTCAAAAACCACGATTTACCCTACAAGATTTCATCTTTCACTTCAGAAACTCAAAAATATTCTCCATGGCACCGAAATCGACCACCAAAACAAAGAAAAAAGTTAGAGGTTCCAGACGATCGGACAGAATGGTGGGAATGTTTACCAGAGCAGACAAAGGTGGAGAAGCAGAGAAAATCGATATATCTGACTTGGGCTCAGAGCAAGAGTCTTCTGCAGGTAACAAATCTCTACGTATACCTGTTCAAGAACGTGATCGTTTTGTTATGGTAAGACAACTAGCAAAAACCCTTAAACTTCTTCGAGAAAATCGATGTTACTAGAGTACAGTAAATGCCGTATGTAAAACTTTAGGTTTTCTGTCTGAGCGTGAAGTTATGGATGAATATGAGAAAGGTATAAGGCTTAGAAGAATGCCTGTAGCTGAGAAAGGGATAGTTCCGAAGGAATCCTCTAATGTACAGAAAACCCCTATGACTGTCAAGAAAGGAGTTTCCCAAAAAGGAAAAGAGAAAGTAGGAGAACTTTCCAATGTTGAAGAGAACACTTTGTTAGTGAAAAGGAATGGCAAAATTTGGAGAAAAGCATAAACATTGATAGTAGGAAGGAGGACAATGATGAAAAACTGTTTGTTGAGTTTTTGCCTACTTCTGGTATTCCTATTGATGATAAGAAAGGTGATAGCTTGTTTAGAAACAAAACTCATCAAATAACTTACAACTCTCTTTTAACAAGAGGAATAGTGAATAACAAAGTTGTAGACTTCAGCTTCTTTGAAAATTTCAATATCAAAATTCAGCGACTGATTAAACATCTTGATTTACAAAGAATGTGCTCTCTCTCTCTCTCACAAAGTCTACCTAGAACTCACAGCTTACTTTTACTCAAATCTGTCATTCATTTCTCCATCTGAAATTGAGTTATCTGTTTTTCAAAAAGATTACAAGTTGTCAGCTTTTGATCTTGCTGCCATTTTGGGAGTAAAATATACAAATTTCTCTATTGTTCCTATTACTTTAGATTTGGCGTATCAATCTCTGTCTGGAGACTCTTCTTTCATCAAAGGCTCTACAGCTCATATATCTTACTCTCTGTTTCCTCTAAATTCAATTATGCTGCACATAATCATCATCAACTGTCTTAGACCCAAAAGCTCCTCCAAAACTGATGTCTCTCGCTATGAGGCCAAGTTGATCTGGGCAATTCAAACTTCATGTCATATTTCTTTGTCACATATGGTTCTCCTTCAAATGTATAGAATAGTTAAGAAGAGTAAAGGTCAACTCCCTTATGGAGCTTTGATCACCGCTATCTTTGAGTATTTGAAAATTTCCATTCTAATAAAACTCAAAGGTAAACCTCTTCCCACTATGACCGTTGGAGAACTTATGATGACCAAAATGGGTTGCAAATTTGATGGTGAAAACTGGAAGGATAAGAGGGGCAAGGTTATTCCTGCAAAATTGATGAATGCACAACACAAGGGCTCTGTCAATATTTTTCATGATTCTGATGAGGAAGAATCAATTGAACCCTTAGTAAGAAAGAGGAAAGTGTAGTCAATAGTTTCCAGAACCGACAGACCAGCCAAAAGAACTCAAGCCGTGGCCAATGATCCTATTAAAATGCAAATTTCTGATGACCACTCTGTTGAACTGTCTCAAGCTGATGAAAGAAGCCTTGAGGAGTCAAGGTTTATGTAATGGCTAACTATTCAAGATGCCAAGTACAAAGCCCGTGCAGATAGACATGCTGGCACTTAGCTTGAAATTCAGAAGCTGGAAGAAGAAGACCATTTGATGAATTCATTTAGTGACATCAACAAGGTAGTCATGGAAAATCAGCAAGAGAAAATGGCCACTGCTGAGAAAGATGCTAAGAAAGAACCCTCTAGAAGACAAGGGGAGTTTGAACATGAAGCAGAAATGGATGAGGAGTTTCAATAAGCAAATGCTCAATATGACAACATGCAGGAGGAGTTTGAAGAAGAAAATGCTTATCACAATCAGAATGCAAAAGATGAAACAACAACTTCTGCAGACTTTCCTCTTGAAGGCAATGACTGTGAAAACAGTCCATCTGAAGCTTTACCAAGAGGCAAAGGAAAGGGACACTTATACTCTTTCTGGATATAACATCTCTTCTTCCATGTCAGACCATGCAGCAATTACTGATCTAAGATAGAGACAAGCTGCAGTTCAGAATGAAGTTCGGGAACTTTGAAATGAACTCAAAGAGGGAATTCAGGAAATCAATGACTTGATGGCAGCCAGATTCAACAATTTAAAGGCTCAAGTTAGAATTGATATACAAATTGCATGTATTAACACTGCATGTCAGATTCATCAGCTCCCTTACACATTGAGTAACGCCTAAATCATATCTCTAGTTTTCATCTTGTCCAAGTAGCTTTCCTTTTTGCACCATTTGGAACTTCATCATCTGAACCTGCCGGACCCTCAGCTCCTCCAGAAAATCAGCAAAATGATCTCATTCATTTCCAACTTATCGCTTCTAAACTTTCTGTTAATCTTATTTAAGAGTTTAGCTTTATGAGAACTTTGCAATGTTTGACTTTTGGTGATGTTTAAATACTTTATGTGAACTTCAAATATTTCAATACTAATCTCTTATTACATTAATTATGATGTTTATCCTTTCCGCTGATGTCAAAAAGGAGGAGATTGTATGTGAATACAGGATAAAAATATGAACTACTGGGAGTGGCAGTGCAGTGGCAGAATATAAACTGCTCAATGACAGAATACAAACTGCTTAACAATATTTGATTATGCTTCGAAAGTTATATCTAAATAGACTATGTTCTAATTATTTACATCACATATAGATAGTTTTTTTGTCATCATCAAAAAGGGGGAGATTGTTGAGCAAAATCCCTAATAAGTTTTGACGAATGACAAAACTATCTAATACTGACCAGAATTACACTTAAGTTATTTGATGCAGGTAAGTGCTGAGTCATTACACTTAGTCGATGAAAGGACTTTGTCATTAGATTCAAAATTACTCGTCAGATTCAATGAGTGTTATTTTTTGTATGTTTATGCAGGATAATCAAATTGATATTTTAAGATTGGCAATCACAAGATCATTCCTCAAATACGAAAAACTACACTTATGGAAACCTTGATTTGATTGTATGGGCGATCAAATCACTTGGAGATAATGGTTTTTATTCTAACGGCCGTGCCTTTTATTTTGGGAAGAACTTCCAACGGGTTGAATTGGAGATCAATACTCTGAAGACTGCCCAATGAATAGATTTGAAGTAGAAGAGCATAAAAGAAGTGCAAACGTCGTGCAAGAAACAAGAACCAGAATCGAGAATTCCAAAGTTTGAATAGAGTTTCAATTTTACACACTTGTGATTACTGTATTCCACGTTGTGATTTTAAAGAGAAAATTACTTGAGTGTTAAGTGTACTTGATAGTGTGATCTATCATCTGAGAAGCACTACTCTTGTAATCTCTTGGTGATTCAATAGTGAAACACAACCAATAGGCTACCAACATGGAGAGTGGACGTAGGCTTGACAAGGCCAAATCACTATAAAGATCTGTGTGCAATATTCTCTATGCCTAAACTCTTATTTATCATTATTAACATCATACTGCATACATATCTTTCAAACGAGTTTATCAAAACATCATCGTAGTCATCAGCGTAGTCATCTGACGACAATTTATCATCAGACACATCCATCTAACAAAAATTTTTGTATAAGTTTAGCAAACAAAAATATCTATTATTGCAAGCTTAAGTTGTTGATCTTGACTATATTCATTCCGCAATTTTAATTTATCAAATTGGATAAAATCACCTATTCACCCCCTTTAGTTGATAATACTAGCCCTAACAGTAGGAACTGCATTACGCCGATGACATGTGCGCTCAACAAACTGAAATCCTGTCGATAGTGCTGGAGGTACAGAGAGTGGAGGAAGTGCAGGGAGGACACACTCACTACCATCAGTAGCCACCGCAGGTACAGACTTAGTATCATAATAAGCCTAATCCTCAAACAAGGTTACATCAACCGACACAAAAGGACGACGACGAGTAGCACTATAACATTTATAGCCTTTTTGAGTACAAAAATATCCTATAAAGACACATTTCTTGGCACGAGAATCCAACTTATCCAAGCCAGGAGTAAGACGCTGAACAAAGCAAACACAACCCAAGACACGCAAAGGTAATGCAAAAGGGGGATGATCCGGATGTAAGATAGAAAATGGTGTCTCCCCCTAAAGAACAGAAGTTGGAAGGCGACTAATTAAGTAAGAAGCTGTAAGTACATCATAGCCCCAAAAATGTTTAGGGAGATGCATATGAAACATAAGACAACGAGCAACATCAAGGAGATGACGATTTTTGCGTTCAGCTACACCATTTTGCTATAGAGTGTGTGAACATGATGTTTGATGAATAATACCTTGAGAATCAAGGAAAGATTTAAAACCGGTAGTGGAGGCAAGATATTCTTTTGCATTATCTGATCGTAAAGTTTTAACAAAGATATTATACTGATTCAATACTTCAGAATAGAATAGGCAAAAACAATGAAAAATCTCAGTACGATCTTTTATTAAAAATAACCAAGTCACTCAGAAAAAATCATCCACGAATGTAACAAAGTATTTGAAACCAAATGTATCAAAAACACAACGCGGACCCCACACATCTGAGTGAACTAACTCAAATGGACTAAAAACACGACTCTGAAAACGAGAAGGAAAAGATGCCCTATGATATTTACCGAACTGACAAGCTTCACATTGAAATGAACTCACATACGTAGACTCTGGAAATAAACGTTGAAGAATGTTCGGTGGTGGATGACCAGCTTGACAATGCATGCGATACACATCAGATAATGTTCGCTTTCCAACGGCAGCAGCAACCATTTGTTTATCAAGATAGTACAGGCCATTTGATTCATGTCCCCCACCAATAATCTGTCAAGTCCTTGGATCCTTAAAAACACAATGAGATGTAGAGAAGGATACTGAACAATTCATTTCCTTGGTCAATGAGCTAACAAAAATCAAATTATATGGAGATTTGATATGTAAGATAGATGATAGAGAGAGAGAGAGAGAGAAGGACTTAATTGAGCAACTCCAGTACCATTAACATGAGATTGGGAACCATCGGCTAATATAACAAAATTAGACACACTAGGAGATGTAGAATGAAAAGAAGACAGTAGCTTAGGGTTACCCGTAATATGATGAGTGACTCCAGAGTCTATGACCCAGGAGTCTGGCAATGTAGACATTAAACAAGATGAACTACCTTGGGAAGTCTGTGCTAGAGTTGCCGTGGGAGGTGAAGAGCCTGTCACTTGTTGAGAGCGAACCCATGCATCATATTCAGCTCATGACAATGTAATGGTATCACCTGTACCATGCACGATAGGAGGTTCTGGTGATGCTAATGCTGGAGAATCAACATATGTAGCAACAGTAGATTAGAGCTCAAGATGAAGATTGTAACAATAAGCCTATGTATGGCCTGTTCTCTGACAATGGTTGCAATAGCGAGAGCCACGACCATCAATACTACCAGCACAACCACCACAACTACCATCACGACCACCACGACTACTATTCAGAGCAAAACCTCGTCCACGACCCCTATAACTGCGACCTCAGGTTCCACGTCCAATAGTGCCATGAGAAACCATAGCACTAATCTCCAAAACTAAGGTTGAAATCTTCTCAATAGGCGTCGAACGAAGAGCTCGAGAGAAAACCTCATCTGCTGTAGGAAGAGAGCTCTGAGAAGTAATTTGTTGACGCAATGAAGACTACTCAAGTACCAACGCCTTGAGAAATAGTATTACCCGAAGATCTCCTTGTCTTTTGGTAAGAGTGGCGGCATTGTCTGAAGCTAGAAGATAAGTGTCCAACTGTCTACATAAAGTCGTGAAATGAGCATAACATTCATATAATAACTTATCTCCATGCTTAAGATCAAAGAGTGCTTCCCATGTATCATAAACTCGTGTCATGTTTTTTTGTCTAGAATACAGTAAGGCACATTTATCCCAAACCTCCTTAGCTGTGTTACATTGAATAAAATGAGGACTATTCTTCGAGTCCATACTATTCCATAACAATGTACGTATCAAGGCATCACCAACAGTCTAATCATCAATTTTACTATGATTTGATGGGGCCTCAGACATAAGATAATCCAGTTGTTTAGTAGCAGTAAGGTAAACCTCAACAGCTTTAGATCAGGATGCATAATTGATACCGTCCAACTTGACTGAAGTCAATTATAAATGTGGTAATCCAGCAGAGGATGCAGCAGTAGCCATTAATGTGACATTCCGAATTTCGGCCCATTTTTGGAATTTATAAAACGTATAATTCGTCAGTGTACTTATAGTAAAATCTCGCCTGAGAACTGATCACTCCCGGTTATTGTTTTTAAATTTGAGATTTCGCTAGAATCGCATTCAATCGAATTTGGCCGTTATTTAGAGCCCAAACTTTGGTGTCGAATTTCTCGGAGTTTCGGGATGAATTTAATTGGACGGTGTCCATATTATCGTGGCCAGTGTCGATATTGCCAGGAATAATGGAAAAGTAAAATTTTGATCGGGTGCAGATTTGGACTAGTAGACCTCCCTCGGAGTAGTTTGATTTAATTAATTTGACCTTTGTCCTTTACTAATTCTAGGATTAATTTGGACCGTAGGATCGTTTTCGGATTTGAATTCCGACCGTCGGATCGCAGTCAAGTGCGTTGACCTTCTCTCTCTCCCCCCCTCTGCCGCGTGCACGTCTCCCCGCCCATGCCTCCCCCATGCAGCCGTACTCTCTCTCTTCCTTTCTTTTTTCTTCTTTCTTTCTCTTTCTTCCCTTTCTCTTCTTGTCCTTCATTGGCCTCCCCTCCCCCGACTGCTTCAGTCTTCTTCTTTCTTCTGCTCGCTCGACCGCCGACTGCCACTTCGCCTTCGCCAGACGTCACCCCACTAGCCACCGATGCCGCCGTCCTCCTCGCGTCGTCGTCGCGCCTCTGCGTTGCTCGGCAGCTTCGCCCCAACTCAATCTCCCTCCCCTCCCGAGCGCGCGAGCTTGGCTCGCCGCCCCACCTGTTGACTCTGGCCGCCCCCTAGTCCACCCCGCCACACCCGACTATCATCGTGCTGTCCGTCGTTGTCGCTGCCATGAGTGAGCCCAGCCCACTGCTCGAGCTCACCGCGTCGCCGTGCCAGCCCAGCTCGCCGCCTGTCGCCGCCGACTCAGCCCTCCCCTCAGCCACCGTCTCCGCCGTCCGACCTTCCCTCTCTCTCCCTCTCTCTCTCTCTCTCTCTCTCTCTCTCTCTCTCTCTCCCCTCCTTTGTGCCGTCACCGTGCCTGTTTGCCGGGAGCAGCTCACTACCGCGTCGCCGTCGCAACTGCTCGCATCCACCACCGTCTCCGCCGTCGCCATCGCCCCCGCTTGCCGCCCTAGCCGGCCGGCCAACCAACCGCCTAGGCCATGCCCGAGCCATGGCCGAGTCACCCTGAGGAGTGCTCGTCGCCCTGCCCAGGCCATGGCCGAGCAACAAAGCTGTGGCTGAGTCGCTCGGGCACATCGCCCGTCTAGCCGGCCCATTGCCTAGGTGTGTCGCCCATCCAATGCGCTCGTGCGTCCCCGGGCATGCCATGCGGCTGTTGCGCCCGTGTGCCAGGCATGCCGTTCAGCCACTGCACCTGTGCACGAGGCACACCGTCCGGCCACCGTGCCCGTGTTGGCCGGTCAGCGCATCTGTTTGGCGCGCACCTGTGCCGAGTCAACCACCGCTTCAACTGGTCCCTTGGCTGCCCTTGTGGGATATTTGAGCTTGGACTTATATAAGTAACTTCTTAATCCCTATTTAGTTCAATGGGTAATTTTTAGACTTGTTTAGGGGATTAATTAGGATTGAGTTAGTGACTAAATTAGAGAAATAGATTAGTTGGTTAGAATAGGATTAGTACATGGATTGTGGTAGGTGGTAGATTTAATGGTAGTGATTGCATGACCAATTGTGGTGTACTAAATGACCGTATTGTCGTGGCGTGCATGGGTGAAATTGGGGTTCGTATGTGACCGGCTTGAATGTCGGATGTGTGGACTAGTGTGACGGGCTTGTGATGTGACTGGGATTGGTATGATACGTTGATTGGCGAATTGTGATGTGGTGAGCATGTCTTGAGTTTGATTGGCACGACTAGTGAGAATGGCGAATTGTATTGTGGTACATGTGCATAAGAAAAAGCCCGGATTGATCGGAAGGCTGCCAACCTGAGGCGTGGTTACGCGGGTGTGGCGAAAAAGGCAGGAGTAGACCTGAGGCGTCGTTACGCGGGTCATTGAAAGGGGAAAAATGTCCTAAGACGTGGTTACGTGGGATTGAACCCAGCTTGATCTGAGGGCTGAGCCTGAGGCGTAGTGGCGCGGACTGTGAGATTGGGCTTGAGGCGCAGTGGTGCGGGCAATGTGAAGGGACCTGGGAGGTCATGGAAAGTTGTTCGACCACGCATGCGAATTGAGTGTGATTGAATTGATTGACCTGGCTAGTTGAATGTGTGATCGAATTGGTTGGTTTAATTGAATGATTGTGATATTTTATTGGGTCATCATGGTTATATTATCGTGTTTTGGCTAACGTGCAGAGTTGGTATGTGTTTGATGGCGAGGTAAGTACAATGATATGATTTCTCTCTATTAGGGGTTAGACTGCATGTACTACTTGTCTGGATACGTATTGGCCTACGTAGGGTTTAGGGTGTTACTTATTGAGACTCGTTCTCAAGGTTATTATATAACCATTTCAGACCCCTGACCTTGAGGATGACCAGTGTGCCAGTACGTTTTGAGATCCCGAGCCATATAGAGCGTTCAGTGATCGAGTACCCCCTTGGGTTTGGGGAGGCTTACATTAAGCATCATACTATAGTATGGGTTAACAAGAGCGGACCTCAGCTCATGGCCCATCGGAACCTTGGTTGGTGTTACCGAGACCAGACTGGCAACCATGGACCCCTTAGGTCTTCCGACATCCCGATCGACGAACTAGGACAGTGGGACCCGAAGCCAGCTGATGGAGAGGTGGCGAGCCCCAACTCGGAGCCCGAGGCAGATTCCGATCCCCGGCCTATCATCTTCGAGTCAGATGAGGAGGCTATGGAGTAGGAGTCTGACCCCGAACTAGAGCCGATGGAGATGGAGATGGAGCCGGAGCTAGAGGATGATCTACCGGAGGAGCCACCAGCATCTGAGTCCAAGCCAGAGCCTATGGACTCCGAGCCTGAGCCGTCTGAGGATTCGTCTAAGTCGTCTGGATCCGACCCGGACTGGAAACCCTAGGGGCTAGCCTGACTATGGTTAGGGTGTAGGGCCGACACTTTTTGATATGAGACCTCCTTAGTTTTAGTACCTGACCGCCCGAGCCACGTACTCTTTTTTGTCGTAGTGGCTACTGACCCGTTTTGATTTATATGTTTATTTTGTTATGGATATTGTAAGTTCTCCCTGGTTTAATGTAAGAATGTTCCTTCGTGATGTTATTGCTACCCTTGGTCATGATTATTATGTACGGGTGTTTGACTGCTTCCACGTGTGTATTAATCTCTGATTTGGGTTTTGGGTCGGCAACGCATTCTGGGACGTCGCGTTCAATACGACCGCAAATGTGGTGTCACAGGCTCGGTGGGGTCCAGGGTGTAACAATTAATAAGCTAAATATATGATTGAACCCACAAACAATGTCACAACAACTAAGTATTCAACTCCAATAACAGTCTCAAAAACAAAATCAGCCAAACGTAATCACCAATATAAGGGTTCAATCAAATCACAACCAGTCATGATAATTCATGGAAAAATCATATAATCATCAAGTCAATGTTGAAGAGTTACCACATTCATAAGAGAGGACTGAATATTCTGATGTACTGTAGCTACTGGACAGTAGTCATCGCTGCATTGGATAATATAGCTCCTGTTGTGTTTTTTTTTTTTCGGAAAAAACTAGCTACTGTTCACAATAGCTGCACAACCAGAAATAGCAGCGCCTTCATCAGAACTTGAGCACAATACTTGGTGGGGGAATGCCAACCGATCAATAACCCAATGCAATTGTAAGTCTCCACAACCCACAAACACCACCAATTAAAAGACCCACCATTACCTAAAATTCACTTTAGCACAGTATCCATGAATCTCAAGAAGAGAGGAAGAAACCCTCTTAATTCCAAACTCTATCATTGTCGACAAGTATCCTCAGTGTACCACAACATCCAACACCCACAACATCCAATGACATCCAATACAGTACTTTAACAAAAAGCCACTTCAGGTATTCATGTGTTGCCCAAAAGATTACGGACCTGGTGACAAATGGATCAGATTAATTCATGGGGACACGAAGAATCCAACAACCACAGTCAACGATGGCGAGGCAGTGCAAGTAAAGACAGCAAGCAGCGTTGCATGAGCAAAGCGCGAGCAGCAGAAGAGCACGCGCAAGCGCAAGCGCAAGGTTCACGCAAGCAGAGCGTGACGGTCGCGTGCGCGAGGGCCGCGTGAGGGTGGAGCCTGCCGCCAGAGCGGCAGCGACGATGGCCGACGTTTCCGACGGCTAGACGATGGTAGCAAGTGGATTAGGGTTAAGAGCCGAGCTCTGATACCATGTTTGAGAGGATAATTAATTGTTTCTAATATGTTTTTCAACGAAGGAATTACAATATATATACTTAACATAACGTAAAACCTTCTAAACACAATATTACAATTCTACCCTCCTTATCATATTTCTAACAGAAGGAAATGTCTAGTACTTTTGTCAGTGAATGTTGAGTGGTCGCTAGAACTTATATTGGAGCAGCTATTGAAGCATAACCTTTTTTAAATCTCTCTTTTATGTTGTTTCATCAACTTATTTGGTTTAACAGTATCTAGGAAAAAACAGATCATGGCACGCCGTCAAGTTCACGTGGCAGGAAGAAATGCAAGAGTGAATAGGCAATCACTTGAGGACGGAGATCGCCACGGGATTCCCAAGCTGGTTCTCAGGAACAGGTTCACTGCTCTTGTGGTCGATCCGGTAACCACCTGCCGAGTTATAGAGAGGCAAATGCTGGGAGGATGCACTCCATCAAATCATTTTG
This sequence comes from Syzygium aqueum, assembly GCA_031216185.1. NCBI lineage: Eukaryota > Viridiplantae > Streptophyta > Magnoliopsida > Myrtales > Myrtaceae > Syzygium > Syzygium aqueum. The sequence continues at coordinate 15,785,342 of CM062238.1, forward strand.
AGGGCAAATTATGACTTGATCGTTGTCGACGCGCATGTGCCTGAAATCAATGGTGTTGAGGTAAAGAATGCGACCGAGTTTCTTACTATTGACCTTATTACTTTTCTTTACATCAAACCAATTGTTTACTGGCAAGTATATGCTGATGTTTTAAGATTCTAAGAGATCCATATACCGACAATATGATTGTTCTAGGAACTTCTTAAACTCAACAAAACTAGATCAACTGATTTAGCCGAACAAGAGCCACACTCCTCCCCATACTTTTTTTTTCTTTTATGCACAATGCTAAAAACAAGAGAACAACATCATCGGATAGCATCTCTGTGGGCAATCAGACTGAAGTTGAACAAAGATCAGTTTAGGAAGATTATACTTTTGAGATGTAAGTTCCACTAACCAATTCAGCTCTAATTTCCGCTTTCATCTTCATTTTCGCTTACATATGCTGAGGCATCTAAGACTGCACAGATATGTTCTTGTGGTTGACAGTAAGGCGACTCAGGGAGATGGGCATCCAAAGCATGATCATTGGTGTGACATCTGGCTCCATCAGAACTGAGAGAACAGAAATGATGAATGTGGGAGCCAACGGCTGGGTCAAGAAGCCGCTGTGTCCAGACGTTTTGGCTTCAATCCTGGCCGTGATTGATGGCCGGAGGACCTGTTAATGGGTGTTTGATGAACAAGTCTGGGGGCTCCGTGGTCCTCGTTCTGTCTCTGAAGTTATGAACTAAGAATCAGTCTTAATAGTCAGCATCTGTGTAGTCACAAGACCATTATGCATTGTGGCCATTGTTCGTGTCTATGTCAGGTTATGAAAAAATGGAGTCCCCTCTTTGATATCTCTCCATTTCTGTCTGATTTCTAATTTGCATTGCCATCCCAAATTGCTTTCCACTAATTTGCCCATTAACTTGGTGCCTATAGACGTTCAGTTCATTTAATGAGTGGACTTATCTCAAGATAAACTTCAAAAGCTGCACTTTTATCGAGTTCTTGTAGGCATCATAGATATTTTCATGCAATTTCCTGGAAAACTCGACGAGAAACAGTCAGGTCCGTTTGCGAGAATTATTAGACAAGTTTTCCTTTTTGCCAAAACTCGACACATCACAATTCTGGTTGGTCAAGCCCTTAAATAGCAACAGAAGAGCACCCATGCTACACCACAATGCCAATGAGCTCAATATTCCTACATGTTCTGTGCTCAAGGAATGTATTTCTTTCATCCTGCATAGCCAGCACGATTGAACAGCCTTGTCGGATTTCAACTTTAACAACTCAGTGAAATAGGACTCACCTTGTAATATTACACTCCTGCTAAAAGTTTAATGTAGTAGTTGCACACTTCACAAATGACATGGGAGGAAACATAAGAGATAACATACCGATAAATCCACTCTATTTCCAGTCAGACACCTTCAGATGCACATTATATCTCTAGGAGGTCAACATATAGTTCAATATCGACAATTTTGAACCTGAAATGCAAGTCTCCGACCAACAACAACCCTCGAGATTAATACCTTGCACTTCTATTATGGATAATGGGGAAGTTACTGTCTAAACTCAGTAAATTGCTGATGATAGTGGACTAAGCCAATTACAATTTAGAACCCATCTCATGCGAGTATGATTACCTCTTAACATTTAAAAGCAGAATTGTTGTATTCTTTTTCATAATAAAACATTGTTTGTAAACGCTTCAACAGGCTGATTATCTCAAACTGTTTCTTTTTTCCTTGGGACCGTAATTGAATTTCACCCGAACTATTTCATTATTCAAGCTCAGTCATCTTTGAAATTTCAGTGGTCTCGAATTCATCGTGTATTATTTCGGTTGCTTCCTTCCTAATTTAAGCTGCTCTTAAAGGTTGACCTCACAAATAACGTCATGCGAAACTTTGATTTGGCTTCATAAAAGCTTATTTGAGGAACAGCTACTTGTCGCAGTGACGTCACAATTTAGGTCGACTGTGAACTTAGGCTATCTAAAATGTTCTATTTCGGTCCAGTAGAGTTAACATCCGATTGGGCATTCACTTATGCAATTATTAGAACTCAAATCTTGTAGACCTTATCCACCTTATTATCCTCAGACCCTCAGAAATGTTTTTCAATTTTACATTTAGCTTATTTGTTTCCAAACCACAAAGAAGCACCAAAATCTCGAGTCGTATATCGAGGATTGAACTAAAGCAAAAAATGTATATACTGAAAATAAACTTACAAACCAAGAATTTGTGGATGTAGTGAGGCATAAAAATCTGGGCCTAATTCCATTAAAAACCCCAAACTTTATGTTATGTGTCAAATCTACCCCAAACTTTTTTCTATCTCATAAAAAACCATCAACTTCTACTTTCTTCCCAAATCTGCCCTATTTTATTTTTTGTCCAATTATACCCTTGAAATTTGACCAGTGAGTTCCACGTCATTCTAATCTTCCAAATGAATTTTTTTTTCATTTTTTTCCTTTCTTCTTATCCTTTTCACTTTTGTCATAACAAACCGCCATCATCCCAGCCATGATATCAACCGGTGGCCTTCCGGATGATGCGTCCGACGGGGATGTTGTGGAGGGCACCGCCGGCGGTCCTGTAGCCACAACAGCTCTTGCAAAAGTGGTGCGACTAAAAGAAATTGGAGCTATTTTAGTAGCAGAACTTGGAACTGGTGGAATCAGAGGGAGGGCATTTTAGCTGTTCTTGTTTTGGAAATTAAGGACTCGTCGCGGGTTGAAATAGTGATGATGGGTCTTGATGCATTTTAGTGAGACTTACCAAAAATAAGTTCAAGTTCCAAGAGTTTTAAGGACTGAAAATGGTCGAAATCAGTGGCTTTGAGGCCAAAATGATTCAATTTTGAAGTGATTATGTGAGTTAGAGCTCAAAGGCATGTGCGAAACTAAGTCTTGGTTCCATTTTGTTGAGCTTAAGAGGAGAGATTAACTCAAATGTGAGGTTGCCCGCCTCAATCGCGGGTGGCAACCTCCATTAATGGAGGGCTGACCATAGAGCACAAAGTGAGAGAGAGAAGAGCTTGGGCTCGTTCTGTTTTCGCCTGGGCATGAAATAATTCTATAAAGCTGTGGGGATGACTGAGCGAAGGTAATGGCCAATAAAAATGCCTTCTTGAAGCTTGAAAAACTGGAACCAAAAATAGGGGTCTCGGTTGAGACTGCCGGAGTTGATTCCAATGACTGCCCACAGTCGTGGAGGGGTTGTCGGAGATCGTGGTGTGGCGTCGGAGTTCTGGGTGGCGATGGGTGAGCGCCAGTGAACTATGGCCGAGCATGTCTATGCGAAGAAGACGATGAACAGTATCCATGGCGGCGGTAAAAGGAAGGAGAAAAAGTGAAAAGGATAAGAAGAAAGGAAAAAAACGAAAAAAAAAAATTTATTTGGAAGATTAGAATGATGTGGAACTCACTGGTCAAATTCCAAGGGTATAATTGGACAAAAAATAAAATAGGGCAGATTTGGGAAGAAAGTAGAAGTTGATGGTTTTTTATAAGATAGAAAAAAGTTTGGGGCAGATTTGACACATAACATAAAGTTTGGGGTTTTTAATGGAATTAGGCCTAAAAATCTGAAAAGAAAGATGACTCTTTTTTCTGTCTATATTTGTCAACCTTTTCTTTGAAAGGTAACAGATCGAGTATGTATTTGAAAACGACATGTCGCCCATGTAGTGATTTCAAAAGGTATATGAAGAAGTTGCCTCTGAAAAAACTACTCGGTTGATGTCTGCTTCCATATAGGAAAATCAATGAGTTTTTAGAAAGAGAGGATCCAAGAGGATGCTAGCGCAGATTGAATGCATCAGCGGACATGTGGTTTCTGTCCATTTCTGGCTGAATTCAACATTCATTTCAACTCGAAAAAGCCGCTTCATAATGAGTATAACCCAGGAGTGGAAACTATCCAATTCTTGGATTTCATGATATCGAACAAAATCCAAGTGCCTTACCAAAAAAAAAAAAAAACAAAATCCAAGTGATTTCATGATGTCTGTTTCTCTTCCTCGCTTTAATTTCAACCCTCCGCACAGAGGCCTTTATATAGGATTCCCATTTGTTTGACAGCGACAACCTCTCTAGTACATTACAACCACTGAAGTACATATATCAAGAGGTTTAAAGCCCAGAAGAGAGAAAAAGATCGGGTACATAAATACATAGAAAGGGAATGCCGAAAAGTCAATTTCTTGCAGTCCCTAGCCTGAATGGTGAGGTCACTGTGCTCGTGGTTGACGACAACAAGGTGAGCCAAATGATTCACCACCAGCTCCTGAACATCCTCGGAATTGAGAACCATGTTGTTGGAAATGGGAAAGAAGCGGTTGAGATTCACTCCTCGGGAAAGAAATTCGACCTCATTCTCATGGACAGGGACATGCCTGTTTTGAATGGCGTAGAGGTACTGTCAACTTTCCTACGACTAAGAGCTAGATAAAGCCTAAGTTTTAAGCAAGAGCCATTAATTTTTTGGACAGTTAAGGAGATTTTTATTTTCGACTTTTAACAGGCAACAAGAAAACTGCGAGATATGGGCATTAGGAGCACGATCGCCGGTGTTTCGTCTCACTCATTGTCAAAAGAGAGGCAAGAATTCATTGAAGCAGGTCTTGATGACTACCACGAGAAGCCTTTGACGGTTTCTAAGCTCCTCTCTGTTGTCAGCAAGATCAAGTACAAGGCGTGAAACCTCATGGCATTACTGATCAATCATTGTTCCTTTGAGATGCTACTGTTGTTAGATAGAATCTTCTGCATGAGAAATTGTAGCATTTTTTTCCTCTTATTTGGCTCAATGAAGAATTTTATGAGTCTTGCTGACGTTTTCTTCTTTACTCTGTCTCTCCTGCTAAGATAGCATGATCCAGACTAAATCAAATGCTAGGGATATTAAAGCATTGCACTAACAATTCATCTACGAAGTGCGCAGCTGCAATTTTAAATAAGTTTTAGTAGGCATTATAGATATTTTCGTGCAATTTCCTGGAAAACTAGACAAAAAATGATGATGTCCCTTTGTGAGAATTGCTCATCAGACACCTGTTCTTAGACAAGTCTTCCTTTCTGGCGAAACTTAATATAATATATATCACCTTGTGGTTGGTCAAGCACTGTAATAGCAAAAGAAGAGCGCTCGATGAATTTTTTTCTCTTTCTGATGGAAAATTGAATAGTAGAATGGCACAGGACAATGAGCTCAAAGTTCTCCCATGTTGTGATGAGTATTGGCGGCAAAGAAATGACAATTGTGGGAGTCCACAGCTGCATCGAGCAGCCACTGCACCTATAAACTTTGACTGCGATCCTGGCCCAGATTGACAACCAGCGGAACCATTAATGGGTGTCTAATGAGCAATTCTGGGGCTCCGCCGTCCTTAGTGTCTCTGAACTTGCGTATTGAGAGCCAGTCTCAATAATAAGCATAGATATAGTTAAGATACCCTTATGCATCAGTGTCCATGTCAGTTTAAGAAGTAAGGATTCCCCTCTGTTACATCTCTCCATTTCTATCTGATTCCAACTTTATATTGCCGTTCCAAACACGGCTTTTTGTTAATTCGCCCGCAAATTTGGTACCTACAGACTTACCTTTCATTCACCAAGTGCACTTAAGTTGGACTGGAACAGCTGTGTTCTTATTAATTTCATGCAGATATTACAGATCTTTCGTGCAACTTCCTGGAAAAATAGAGTATCCATTTTGTCAAAACTCGACATATCACACCTTGTTTGGTCAGGAAGGGAGATTAAGGAGCACCCAATGAACTTTGTTGAGCTCAATGTTCCTGCATGTTCTGTGCTCAAGGAAAAGATTTCTTTTCATCACGCATAGCCAGCACGAGCACTGGAACAGTTGAACGGCCTCGTTGCAAATTTACTTGAAATAAATCCCCATCAATTTTAACAACTCAAGGAAATAGGACTCACCTTGTACTCTTTTCCTGCTATATATTTGTGTTTCAGTTGTATACTTCATACATGACACGTGAGAAAACGTACCGACATATCCTCTCTACTTCAGATCAGATACCTTCAGATGAAAGTTATATATCTCTAGGAGCTCGGTGTATTGTTCAATTCTACGGATTTGAACCCAAAATGCAAGTTTTCATCTGATCGCGACCCTTGAGATTAACGCCTCGTGCTTGTATCTGAAATATGGAGAAGTTACTGTAACTCAGAGTATTGCTGATATTACTAGGACTAAGCCAATTATAGATCAGAACCCATCTGGTTCTGTATGATAGGTGAGATGTGATAAGCAGTTTTACTTGCAACTAAAATACCCTTCTTAACATTTCAAAGAAGAAAATTTGGACTATTTTTTTAATAAAATGTCGCTAGAAGATGCTTCAAAAAGGCTCATTACTTAAAACTGTTTCGCCTGAATAGACCAGTGCTGATTACTTTCGCCTGAATAAATGCAATATTTAAGCTAGATTTTCGTTTTGTTGGTGATTGAGTAAATCCTTTTCTCGGCAATTTGTTAATTAAGTAAAAGAATGGAGGCTAAGTCTTGGAAAATATTAGCCAATAATTAGGCTGTCTATGCAGTTCGAAAATTTAGCTGAAACTAAATCTACGAGAGAATCTATTCACGCAAGATTAAAGTTTTAACAATAGGTTGTTCATTTCATATGTATTTAAGGAAGAAAAGATTTTCAAAATGCAATCGTGAAATGTCATTTCCTTCTATCAATTCTTCATCCAGAAAAAGAAAGACATTCTTTCAAGAATCATATTTTTCATCTGTTAAACATGCACTCTCTGCGCCCGGTTCCAATATAAATTCCAGGATATGAAAGATGCCTGACTAGACATTAATGCATTTCAAATGTCTTCATTTTAAGGTTGACCTCACAACATAACAATGCGAAAATTTGAATCGGTTTTGTAAGAGCTTTATGGATGGTAACTTTGCAACTGCTACATACCGCAGTGATGCCATAATTTAGTTTAGAGTGACATTATGTCATCTAAACATTTTTATTTCCGAGCAGTGGAGTTAACATCCTTCGACATTCACTAATGCAGTCGTAGGAGATTAAATTCTTATGGATCTCATATAATCTAACTAAGGTCGGACCTCTTAGGAATTTTCTCTAATTTTACATGTGGTTTTTGATATTTGTTTCCAAACTATTCAGAAGCACTGACATCTTGAGGAATTTATCGGGATCGATCGAAGGCAAGTGTAGGAATATCTTAATGGCCTACAAGCCTAGAATATTCTGATGTGGTGGGGCAAAAAGGAAAACTGCAAAGAGAGATGACGCTTTTTCTGTCTATATTAGAAAATCTGATCATTTATTTCTTTGAAAGGTAACATATCATGTATATACTTGAAAACGATACCCTGCACATGTAAACATTTCTAAAGGTACATTAAAAAGTAGCCCCTGAAGAACAACTCTGGTGTACGTTTCCATTCAAAAAAGTAGGGAACTCAATGTCAAATCGATGTTCATAGAAAGAGGGATCACTAAGAGGATGTCAGTGCAGATTTTATGCGTCAACCGAAGTGATTTCTGTCCATTTCTGGCTGAATTCGACATTCATTGCTCAACAAGAAGAAGCCGCTTCTTAATGAGTATGACCCAGAAATGGAAAAGATCCAATTCATGGATTTCATGATATCTTACAAAATCCAAGCGACTTCATCGTATCTGGTTCTCTTCCTCACTAATTAATCTCAACCGACCTTACACGGGCCTTTTTATAGACCTCTAATGTCTTTGATATTGACAAACTCATTAGTCATTACAACCACTGCAGTACGTGGAGTTAATCCTGAGGTCCAATACAGTGGTACATAGAAAGGGAATGCCGACAAGTCAATTGCACGGTGTCTCCAGCCCAAAGAGCAAGGTCACTGCGCTTGTGGTCGATGACGACAAGGTTAGCCAAATGATTCACCACAAGCTCCTCAACATCCTTGGAATCGAGAATGATGTTGTCCTAAATGGGAAAGAAGCGGTTGACATCCACCTGTCTGGGAAGAAATTCAACCTCATTCTCATGGACAGGGACATGCCTGTCATGAATGGCATAGAGGTACTATTGACTTTCCTATGATCTAACTAAGAGCTAAAGAAAACCTAAGCTTGAAGCAAGGAAAAAGCCATCGGAAATTTTATGTTTTGGTTTTTGACAGGCGACAAAGAAACTGCGAGATATGGGCATTCGGAGCACCATTGCAGGCGTTTCGTCTCACTCATCCTCGAAAGAAAAACAAGAATTTATTGAAGCTGGTCTTGATGTCTATCATGAGAAGCCTTTGTCAGTTGCTAAGCTCCTCTCTGTCGTCAGTAACATGGAGCAGAAGGGATAGCGTGAACTTGCGCAGCATTACCAAATCCACCGTCGTTCCTTTGAGATGTTAATTATGTCAGATTGTATGTACTGCATAAGAAAGTGTAGCATTTTTTTTCCCTTCGCATAGGGTTCAGTGAAGAATTTTATTGGCATGCTGACGTTTTCCTTTTTTGCTCTGCCTCTCCTGTAAGAGAGCATGATCATGACTCATCACATGCTAAGGCTTTGTACAAAAACTTATAACAAATCTTAAACAGATGTTCAAATAAGTTGAAACCAGATACAAAGTGGTTGGCTCATTTGAATGACCAATGTCTATGAACTTATCAGATTGCTCAGTCAATAAGTCTTGCTAAATTTAAAGTTCTTCCATCATAATAGTTCTTTTATAAGTGACGTGATACCGGTTCTTCACATAATAGTGCAAGATAATGAGACTTGATTTGATTATGGACTCATAATTTTATAGTGTACTTATATGACGGATTTGACACGACCAATGAGCTATGGACATGTGTCCTTGGTCGCCCGGTGGGAATAGAGCCGGCGCCCGACAGGTTACCCCATTGGCAGTACTAACACGATCAGATGCATCAGGATGACCCCGTCGGCTTGGCGCCAGTTGAAACCCTCGTCTTAAGTTGATCCCATTGGAGGGGGTGGCAGTCTAACCATCACCCAAAAGCCGGGCCTATTGGTCCACAGTGCAGTGGCCTAACTGTCGCCCCAACCCATCTGACAGGTCAGCGTGACGCGTGTCTTTTCCAGCCATAAGGAGTATACCTGTAAATACAGCTCACCATGCCCAGGCACGCATAAGCCAGTTCTGTCCTCTAATACTGAGTCTATTCCTCCCGTTCTTTGCACTTACCGACTTAAGTATCGGAAGGCCAATCCGGGTCACACGGCATGCCTTAACCTGTTATCTGTGGGTGCATGTCGAATCCTCGATCAGAGCCTGGGCTGCCTTCAAAAGGACCAGATTGAACTTCAACATGCATAAGATTCAAAAAGAAACTTCACCGTGTACGACGATACTTCTCGCAAAGACGAGTGTCCCAAGCATTTTATTTTCTAAAAATTAAAAGCAAGATTTATGACGTCCATACGTTATACGTACATCAGGATCTGTCGTTACAAATCTGCTCGGAATTTGATTCTATTATTGATAACAGCCGACTCAAGTTGGATGTGATTTCAGTGGTGTTGATTATTTTGTGTTCATTTAATAGTAATGATGCATTAGGAGGCTCTGTGTTGTAGACACCCCAATGTTCTTTTGTTGGTTATTAACTTAATTCTTTTCGCCGCAATGGTGAGTTTAGTATAGGAAAGGAGGCTAACTATGGAAGTTCAGCGCATAATTAACCTGTCTGATCCAGTACATAAACTTTGCGGAAACAAAATCCAACAGAAAATCTATTCATGTAAGATTAGAGTCTTAACTATAGGCTGTTCATTTCTTAAGCATCGAGTGGAGAAAAAGTTTCCATAATGCATTGAGGAATTGTGGCTTCCTTTTAATTTTTCTCTCATCAAGAAAAAGAAAGGCATTCCTTCAGAGGTCAAATTCTTCTGCTGTCTGCCTGACACACAAGTTATCTGCACCTGGTTCTCAAATTAATTACAGGATATGGAAGATGAGTGACTCAGATGAAAAGTTTCCATTTCCAATGTCTTGAATTCATTGTGTCTTCACATTTCAGTTGCTTGCTTTCTAATATAAGTTCAGGCCCTAGTTTCACCTGGCAATGAAACGGCATGCAAAAATTTTGATTTGGCTCGTATAACCTTTGCGAATGGTGCTCGTGGAACTGCTATTTGTTGCAGCAATGTCGTTATTTAAGTTAGCCATGACCTTCAGTCATCTACAATCTTCTATATTTGTGCAGTAGACGGTAGAGTTAACATCCGTTTTGTTTTTTTTTGGCAAGGAAGAGTTAACATCCTTTGACATTCACTTATGCAACTATTTCACTTATGCAACGATTAGAGATTTCTTTCTTGTAGATCTTATATCACCTAAGCACCGTCAGACTTCAGAAATTTTCTTCAATTTTACATTTGGCTTCTGATATTTGTTTCCAAACCATACAGAAGCAACGAAATCTCGAGGTTTATATCATAGATTTGAGACAAGCATGAAATGTCTCACAGAAAATAAAGTTGGGGAAAGAACAGGATTGGTGTCAAAACTTGTGTACGGATGTCACTTTGGTGCCAAAACTTCCATTTGGATCACTTAAGTGCCAAAAGTTTACGCCGGCGATCACTTAAGTGCCAAATCGGAGAAAAAACGATCACTTAAGTGCCAACGGCAATAAATTCCGATCAAATTTAATACGTGACTTTTATATTTAAATTTTAATGACACATGGTATTTCCACGTATATAATTCAATTTTGTAAATATTTTTTTCTGATTTTTTTCTTTCTTTTCTTTTTTCCTTTCTTTTCTTTTTTTCCCTTTCTTTCTTTTTTTTTTCTTTTCTTTCTTCTTATTTCAGGTGGCCAGCATCCGGCCACTGGCCACCGGCCATGGCCGGCTTCGCCGGGCGTCGCCTTCCTCCGGGCGAGGCCACCATGGCCTCGGCGAGGGCCAGCCTCGCCGGATCTGGCGAGGCAAGCCCTCGCCAAGGCTGGCCTTGCCCAGGTGACGGTTGAGGTCGCCTGGGCAGGGCGAGCCCCGGCGAGGGCTCGCCTCGCCAGATCCGACGAGGCCGATCCTCGCCGAGACCATAGCTGCCTCGCCGAGCGTCGCCTTCCTCCGGGTGAGGCCCGGCGAGGCCGCCGTGGCCTCGACGAGGGCCGACCTCGCCGGATCTGGCGAGGCGAGCCCTCGCCGGGGCTCGCCCTGCCCAGGCGACCTCAACCTGAGCAAGGCTAGCCTCGGCGAGGGCTCGCCGAGGCCACGGCGGCCTCGCCAGGAGGAAGGCGATGCCCGGCGAAGCCGGCCATGGCTAGTAGCCGATGGCCGGACGCCGGCCACCGGAAATAAGAAAAAAGAAAAGAAAGAAAAGAAAAGAAATGCCACGTCAGCCTCCGGCGAATCACATCAACTTGAAAAATTAATAAAAAAAACGCCACGTCGGATTTCCAGCGAAGTGGCACTTAAGTGACCGTTTTTCACAACTTTTAACACTTAAGTAATCCAAATGGAAGTTTTGGCACCAAAGCGGCTTCCGTACACAAATTTTGGCATCAATGTTGTTATTCTCCCAAATAAAGTTGCAAGCTTTACACGTGGATGTAGTGAGGAAAAAAACGATCCGAAAAGAAAGATGACTCCTTTTTCTATGTCTATATATTACCAAAAATGATCATGGTTTTCTTTGAAAGGTAATAATAGATCGTGTATGAATTTGAAAACAATGTGCCGCACATGTAAAAATTTAAAAAGTCATATGATAAAGTTGCCTCTAAAAGAAGAACGCGGTGTCTATTTTGATTAGAAAAAGTAGGAAAACTGATGTCACATTGATAAGTTCATAGAAAGAGGGATCACAGGACGACGCCAGTGCAGATTGAATGTGTCAGCTGAAGTGCGATTTCTAACCATTTGAAGCCAAATTCGACATCCATTCCACAACATGAAAAAGCCGCAATATCCGCTTCTGTGACTATTAACCAGAAATGGAAAAGATCCGATTCATGGATTTCATGATATCCAACGAAATCCAAGTGATTTCATCATATCTGGTTATCTAATTTCAAACACCTCACACACAGGTCTATTTATAGGACTCCCGTTTGTTTGTCAGTAACAGACTCTCCAGCCATTACGACCACTGAAGTATATAAACATAGTCCTAAGGTTCAAAACCTGGAAAAGAGAAGAAAACCGAATGTCAACAAGTCAAGCACTCAGCGTCACTAGCCTGAAGGGCGAGGTCACTGCGCTCGTGGTCGATGACGATAAGGTGAGCCAAGTGATTCACCACCATCTCCTGAACATCCTCGGAATCGAGAACCATGTTGTCGGCAATGGGAAAGAAGCGGTTGAGATCCACCTATCAGGGAAGAAATTCAACCTCATTCTCATGGACAGGGACATGCCTGTCATGAATGGCATAGAGGTACTATTAACTTTTCCTATGATCTAAGAGCTAAGCAAACTAAGCTTGAAACCAAGCAAGAGCCATTGGACATTTTACGCTGTGGGTTTTGACAGGCGACGAAGAAACTGAGAGATATGGGCATTAGGAGCACAATTGCTGGTGTTTCATCTCACTCAATATCACAAGGGAGGCAAGCATTCATCGAAGCAGGTCTTGATGACTATCATGAGAAGCCTTTGTCAGTTGCTAAACTCCTCTCAGTTGTCAGCAAAATCAAGCACAAGGCATAGCATGAACTCTCACCGCGTTACCGATAAATTTTACATTGAGAGTTACTGGATGATGTGGTTTGAATGTACTGCATAACAAAGAGTAGCAATTTTGTTCTCATTTGGTTCAAGAACTAATTTATCAGTCGTGCTGTAATGCTAGGGATATTCAAAAGAGACTTACAATTCTATGAACATGCAATGACACTCATTGCATATGAATCACTCGTCAGAATATCTCCCATCCAATACGAGACTCGAGATGTCACGGGATCATAGATAGAGAACGAAACATTAATAAAGAAGAATGATACGTAACTAAAATCTTAACCGCAACTTTTTAAAATAGCAATTTCAGTCTTTTCTCCTACGTAATCATTGATATTCAAGAAAAGAAAAACTTCCCATTTGAGTTTGTCCCTTATAAAACTTGTCCTGAATCGAATTTTAAAAAGAATTATGAAATTATGCAACGAGTATATAAAAGTCAGTACAGTCACGGTTTAATGTAGACATGCTTTTTTTTGGGAATCTGACACTAGCAATCCCACCATAAATTAATTATATTTTGCTTTTGTTTTCTGAAAAAAAATAATATTTTATTAGGGGATTCTAAAATTATATATCTACTCTTCATATGATGGGACCTCTTGCTAGGTCTGATATTTTTTTATTAATTAAAGGGTCCTAATAATGTCCGGCAAGTCCACATTTGAAGCTAACTTCTAATAATTAATTGGACACTAATAACAACAACGACGACAATATTAATAATAATTGAATTGACTCCTAGATTGGTCCTAAGTAAGATATTAAATTACTTCATGAATCTTAACATCCCTTAAACGTAAAACATATAAGAAATAGAGCCGGGTACTAGACTCGATAAAGATTCAACTAATTTGGGATGTTAGGTATGCGGACACCGACTCGTCAAATGTATGTATTTGGAAAAGTGAAGCGGTCTTAGCTGGAAGCTTTGCTTTTCATATTGTGGTGAGATACACCTCAATAACCACCATCAATGATTCCCGGCAAGCCTCGGTTACCTAAGTGAATTGACTCCTAGATATTTGTGGCCCGTCACTTTCTATCAGCATCGCTTCTTTTTTGGGACTTGCAATCGCGTTGTCTTTGTGCGCCAAATGAGTTGAATGTTGTTCCCAAACACTTAATGGCCAATTGTCAACGTTTGTCCCCGACATGCAACGCTTGGCATATGCGTAGATCTTCTTCATATCCGGACAGCCGACATCTCTTTGGAGTGGCGTGGAGTTATTTCCGCACATATCTTCATCCGATCGAAACCATCAGTGACAGGTCAAACCCGAATGGAATTTCAAAGTACGTTCGAAAATTCACATCCCCATATTACCGGATCAAATGGATCGATAACCATTTACCCACCATCTCGATTTCCCGCATCGCGTATAATTTATATTTCGAAAACCTAACTTCCACTATATCATGTCGGCGAGTGTCTTCGTGTACCCTTAAACAGTATTTACTAACAAAACCATCCCATAAAACTTTCTTAATCAGGTGCTTAACTTCGGTCGTCTTTCGACACGTGTCCATGGAATCCACCATGATCTCAACGACAAAATATAATGTCATTTTATCATGCAAGTGCAAGTGAGGGTTGATGGTCCAAAAGGAGGCGCATGGAGGAGAGAGGGAGGGATAGACCTTATCCCCAACTTGTCATCCAAGCAGGCATTTGTCACGACCCAGCAGCAGGCAAAACAACAGCAGCACCAAACCAAAACCAAAGCCAGCTGCTACAAAACCAGCTAACAGAAATCTCTCTCTACGGAGAAATCAATAAACGACGTCGTTCTATGGATGATGCGATGGAAGTAGTCGAAACGCGTCTTGGTGAAACCTAATATCGCGTTGTCGAGTTAATTTTAGCAACAATGGCATCCCCAAAAGTCCTAGTAGAAAGTATAAATGTTGCTAACAATTTGTCGAAGCAAGGTACCACAACATTCAAATGTCCGATGAGGGAGTGTCATTTCAATTCATGAGCTTCTTGTCTATTGATAATTTGTCACGGACTTATGTTACCGATTTGTTGCAAAGTAGTGCAATTCCTAATTTTGAGATAAAATATGAAAATTGTTTTGTTGATTTACAATAAAATGACGAAATATCTTCCATGGCATTCGATTGAGGTTCTTTATATCCTTTTCGATTATGGATATTATTCCTCTGCTCATGATTGGACAAATCATGTCTCTAATTAGTAGGTTACAAATTATGGATACCGCATTCATGCAAATTTGACTAAGTATAAACATTAACGATGTTCAATCAGAAGACTAACATGATGAAGTTTCTTCCAATGAGGAAGGGACAAGAAAGTGGTTCCATCATTTTCATGTATTTTTAAGTGATTGGTGAGACACTATAATTTAATGATACATACAGTTAAAATGTCATCATGCATGAACAAATTATCTATGGGCATGCTCGCAGCACGTGCGGGGCAAATGGGTAAGTCTGTTGAGAAAGAAAAAAATGGGCGGTTCTACAAGGTAATATTGTCAATTATTTATTTATTGGCTTTTTATGATTTAATATAAGGATAATTTAAGATACCCAATAAGTAAGATAAAACACGATTTTTTCCTTAAATTTAATTAGACTCAACGTGCGTGTTGCGCGCCCCATACGCATTTGATTGCGCTTGTGTTGCTCACTAAACCTTCTCAAATAATAAACGGTTCTCTCGTTAACTAGATGTAATTATTTTCTCATTTCTTGTTTTATAGTTGTCTGACCACATTTGGATTATGAGATCACTGTGCAAATTCGACGAAGTTGGTTTTCACTTTTCAGTACAATACAAGGGAAATAGCCTGTGAATTTATTTAAATTTATCCAAGTTATTATCATAACTTTAGTTTCGAAATAATGAAGACAGAAAGATACCAAAAACAAATACAAAAAAAAAAAAAAGATGTCTGTAGATGGAAGAGATCCAGAATAGATTACACTCGAAGGAAGAGAGAACAGAAGAGTACAGTGGTACGGATGTTTCGGCCGTACCCGGTAATACCAAATCTGGATACTGCGTGCGTAAAAACAAGCTGAAAGAGTTGCCATTTATATCTCGCAAGCTTCGATCCTCTTCTTTTCATCCTCACTTCCAACTTCACCAGTATCTTACACACTACAGAGACTCCATCTCCATCTCCATCTCCATCTCCATCTCGTACGCACGAACCCAAAGAGACGGCTTCGGTTCTTGCTGTGCGAGGTATGGGTAGCCGTCACGTCTCTCTCTGTGTGTCTCTGTGTCTCTCTCTGTTTTTTCAGTCTTTGTGTCCAACTCGCTTTCACTCGCGCTGGAAGTCGCGGAGTCCCATCACTGTCTCGCCATTTGCAGTTGCAGGTAACACGGAGAGAGGATGAGCGTGCTTGTCCCCGACGGCGGCGAGGACTTCTCGGTACCCTTCTCAACGAGGTTAGCCATGGGAGCAAGATGGGTTCTCTTCTTGGTTCTTTCTTTCCATCTGGATTGGAAGAGAACTGAAGGGTGCTTGGTTATGAATTCGCAGGGTCGAAGATGAGATCATGGAGCTGCTCTGGGAAGACGGGCGGCTCGTCGTTCAGAGCCTTGTCGTTCAGAGCCAGAGGCCAGCCAAGGCGCGAGCCGGGACCGGGGCGGGCGGCGGAGGGTCCCGCGAGGGGGAACGCCAGCGACACCGTCGCCCCTTCATCCAGGAAGACGAGGTGGACTCGTGGCTACAGTACCCCTTCGACATCTTCGACGGCGGCGGCTTCGGCTCCGACCTCCCGTGCTCGCCCACGCCCTGCGTCACTTCGACCTCCGACGCCGGTTGCGACTTCGGAACCGCCGATTCCCGAGAGGTTACGAGCGAGAACGGCGCGTCGGAGGGCTCCGCTCTCGTTCCGAAGGCAGCGACGGGGGAATTGACTCCGCCGGTCTCGAATGAGCTGACTGCGGCGGAGCCGAACGGGACTGCACCTCCCGCGAGCTCGGGAGGCGTGAGAGGTGACATGAGGCGGGAGAGGGCTAGCGGCGCTCCGGTGGATGCTCCGACAGGCGGCGTCGGTGAGGAGAGGGTGGCTCGTGATGAGACGATGGTGACGTCACGGCCAGTCGGGTCCACCATAACTGGCACAAGGCGGCTAGCTCCGGCGGGGGCGGCATCACAGCTGGGTATGCAGACGGAGAAGAGGAAGCGCGAAGGGAGAGAGGCAGGGGACGCTGAGTGGCTCCGTGACGAGGTACTTGCGAGTCTCGTTTAGATATTCGGTCTTCTTGGCCAGAGATCATACTAGATTTTTGAACGTAGTGGTAAAGTCACGACACTTTCAATTTTTACTTCTTGGTTGGCCAGAAACACCAACATGTTTCGAGGGTGTTTTCCATGCCTAGGATGTTTTCACCTTCGAATATTCATCTTTTTTTGTGGTTGTGTTCCGTGCTTTTGCAGAAGGACGTCCGTTTTAAATCTGCTAATGCAAAGGAGCGAGCTGCTAAATCAACCCCTGCAAAAAGATCTCGTCGTGCAAATGTCCACAATCTGTCGGAGAGGGTCTGTGCTACTGCCCCTTTTAGATAATGATGGCAGCTGTTTCTTTCGAGTCTCTAGTTTTGCTTGACATGTGTATTTGATTCATCTGCAGAGACGCAGAGACAGAATCAGTAGCAAGATGAGGGCCTTGCAAGAACTTATTCCTATGTGCACCAAGGTTGTTCTGTTACACAGATCAGTTCTTATCTAAGATTTTTGTATGTTCGACTGCCATTTCTGATGGTGATGCTTGTGTTCCCTCTCTGTGGTGAGCATTTTGCTGATACAAATTTACCTCTCCCCGTTTTTCAGGCTGATAAAGCGTCATTGCTGGATGAAGCAATCGAGTACTTGAAGTCGCTTCAATTGCAAGTGCAGGTAGTCTCCACAAGTGCTTTTTAGATGGTCCTGCTATCTAACTATGAACTAAATAAGCTGCATGTGGACATTTCTTCTGAAGAAGCTCGTGGTATCTCCCTCACTGCATAAAGTTTAGACCATAATACTTGTGCTGGTAGAATTACCTCAGAGAAAAAAATGGGTACAGTCATTAAGCATTGTCTTGCAAGATTGATGTAGAGTAATATTCATTTAGTACATGATGCTCAATTGTAAGAAGTAAAAGGGGCTAACACAAGTCTGTTCAACGTGGATTCTTCTTTTAAATTCCTCTCTTAAGTGCGCATTCTACATCCATCTTTTTGAATTTTTAAATCATTCTTAGGGGCCTGGTATATTGATCCTATTAGACTGAGCCTGAGCTCATCTCGAATAAATTATTCAATACTTTCCGGACTAGAACACACTTGTCAATCTTTGAAATACTGTCTTGAATGGAGTAGATTTTTCATTTGTGCGAAGCTTAGTTTACAACACTGCATCATCATTTTTGAGCCTGATACTGACTTCACAAACAAATAATTCCTTCAGATGATGTCCATGGGGTGCGGTGTGGCCCCTGTAGTATTTCCTGGTGCACAAGCCTCTACAACGGATGTGGGCATGAATCGCCCCATGATGCTATTTCCTAACATCTTGACTAGTTCGATGATGCAACCGTCAACTTATGGTGCTCACTTGGGCGCTGGGTTCCCTATTTCAACCTTTAGCATGCAGCAAGAAACTCCTAGTCAATTCAGAACACCATCACCTAGTCACTTGGATCCAACATTAAGCTCACAGATGATTCATAATCTGAGCCATCAATTTCCTGCAAATTCCAGTTCCTTTCAGCAGCAGTTGGGCCTTTATTATATGCAACGACCACCACAATAGGTACTTTCTCAGTCCCTCAATGATTGGAATTTATATGTGATGCGGGAATAAACTGTCTCCCGTTATCATGTTACAATACTTTCTTTGCTTCAGAGAGGAAGTCATCATTCTGATTTGCTTATTTACTCCAAATGTCTTCAGTAAAGCAAAATGTTTTATAAGAAAAACCAATAGCAGCAGCCTCTTGAAGGTGGAGAACATACTTCTTGCTACTTGTTTCACTGTAACATTTATTCAGTCTTGAGAGCAAGTACTACTGAGGCTGATGAAGTTTTAAATGCAAGGAAAAAAAAAGAAAGAAAATCAAACAGATGATGTTTCAAAATTATTTACTGCCGCCCAGAGCTAAAATTCTAAGTGCGGTGGAAGTATACATAGATAAATCAAAGCGGAATTTTCACACATGTTTGAGACAAGAGGTCTCGATATTACTGGATCAAACGAATCGATATTCATTTACTCGCTATCTCATTTTACGAGGAAACTTATATGGATATTTCTCGTATTATTTTTTTTTTTTTGGTAAGGTAAGAATGTAATTAACTTTCAAAGAACCAATACAACCTAAACTCGAACCAAGTGAAGACCAGATATAGACATAAGATGTCTATAGTAGGTCTAGACGGGTCCAGCAGGAGCTATACAATAAAAAGAACAAAAAAGGGAACAACTAGCCAACCAAAGGTTGGAGAAGGAACAAAAAACAGCAAATACGCAAAGCAAGAGCTTCGGAGTTACAAATGAGAGCTAGTAAATACGCCTAAGCAAGATTGAAGTCGGAATATCCCAATTCCGAAGCAAGATACGATTCCTATGGGTGTCTTCAATGCCACCCATGGAGAAGGCTTTGTCCCTAACGACTTTAACAAGATGCTTGCGGATGCCCGGTATGATATTTCTCGTATTACATGTAGTTAATATTTTGAGACGAGTGTCTTCATTCGCCTCCAAAACACACTTGATTTTAAATAATTCCATTTTTGAAGCATCGAGTATACCTTACACGAAAACACTCGGCACATTAAAAATTATAAAAAGTTCTTAATCTGATTTGCTTAACTAGTGTCTCTGGACGCATATGAACAAAATCGTCGGTAAGCTCCGTGACGAAAAATATAATTCATTTTTTCACGCATTTGTTGGAAGCAGGAGCTGAGTTTGATGGTCAAAAGGGTCCAAAAGAAGGCGCATGGAGGAGACAGGGAGGGACAGACCATACACCAAATTCCAAGTATCGGGTCATCGACAAGTGCTTGCATCCCAAGTGGTCTACCCATCAAGCCAAGAAAAAAAAAACAGCAGCAGCTACAAAGCAGCCACAAGAAATATCTCTAAAGATAAATTAATTAACGACCTTGTTATATGAATGATGCGATGGATGTAATCGAGCAACGTCTCTGTGAAATCCAATTTGTGCGTTGTTCGGTTAATTTTAGCGATAGCGACGTCCCAAAAAATCATTGGATTGACTGTAACTATTGCTAGAAAATATGTAAAAAGGAAGGTAACGTTCAACATCCAATAAGGGAATGTCATTTCAATTTATGAGCTTTTTATCTGCGGTGCCACGAGATAGGGTAACTCGTCGATAATTTGTCGTGGAGTTATGTTGTTAATTTGTTGCGACACCTATGTGATATAGCGCAATTATTAGTTTTAAGATGAAATGTTATTATTCGCAGCGCCTCTCACTGATTTACAATGAAATGATGACACTATTCAATAATCTCTTCCATGGCACTCGATTGAAGTGCTTCATGTCCTTTGCATATGGACTTCATTTCCTCCGTCTAACATTGGAGAAATCATGTCTTTGAGTAGCGCATTACGAATTATGGACATCTCTTACATGCAAAGTTAATTAAATATAAGTATCAACAATATTCATCATATGACTTATCAATCAGAAAACTAATACGACCAAGTTTCCTCCAACGAGGAATGGATAAATACATAATCCTATCATTTCATGTGTATTAATCTAATTCTATATATCGTTAAATTGTCCTTGTGCATAAACCAATTATGCATAAGGACATGTGTTTGCTTCCGCACAAATGGGCAAGTTTGTTGACGAAGAGTGTTAATTAGGTTTTTTTTTTGTCTTTCAATGATTTAATATATGAAAAGTTAAAGAATTCCCCAAGAGAGAGACCAAATCTATTCTTTTTCTTAATATTAACTTAGACATGATGTGTGATGTGTGCGCCATTTATGTTAGATTGGGCCGGTGATGCTCATAAATTATTCGCAACTTTGAAATAGCTCTCTCATGCAACTAGTTTATTAGCTTTTCTTTTTTCCTTTAAATTGCCTAATTACATTTTGATAACCAAATGATCCTGCAAATTCAGTGAATGATGGTTCTCACTTTTCAGTACCATATATGATGAAAACTAGTCCATGAATTCATTCAAAATTGTTTGCCCAAAAAAGAAGAATCCATTTAAAATTGATTCAAAGTCGTTACCATAATTTAGTTTTGAAATAATAACTCTCCCTCTCTCAAATTGAAAGGATAGGATTTACCGAATCTTGATACAGCCGGCGAAAAAACTTATTATTTCATCAGCTGTGCACGAAACGAGTTTATCTCTTTCTTTGAACGTGAACTCCCAAAGATTTGTCGAAATCAATCTCTCTCTCTCTCTCTCTCTCTCTCTCTCTCTCTCTCTCTCAAGGAAACAGCAGTATGGATACAGATGTTTGAGCCGTGCACAGTATGCCAACCGTAGACAACAAACCTAAATCTTGATACTGCGTGCGAAAAGCTTACCATCTCGTCGGCTACGTACAAGACAAAAAGCTACTTTATGGCTGGGAACTCCCAAAGATCTCTCTCAAAGGAAAGAGTAGCACGGACTCAGATGTTTTGACCGTACACAGTATACCAAGTCTTGATACCGCGGGCGGAAAGCTCGTTGTTATATCTCATCAAGCTGTGTACACGACAAGTGTACGCCTTTTCTGCATGGGAACTCCCAAAGATTGCTGCAGAGAGAGCTGCCATTTATGGCATAGCTCGCGAGCTTCATACCCTCTCTTCAACACCACTTCGACTTCCCAGTTTCTGCACAGCACAGAGACTCCAGACAGGTCATCATCGCTGGTTACATTTCCATCCATTTCGTGCGTACCCACAGAGAGAACTTCGATTCTTGCGGTGCGAGGTATGAGTGGGTATCACCTCTCCCCCTCTCTCTCAATTAGAATATTTAAATAACAAATCACGCATTCATCTAATAACTTAAATTTTAGAACAGTTCACGGTAATCTTACCAAATCTTGCATTCTCTGTGTTTCAATCTTTTTGTCCAACTCGCTTTCACTCACGCTCCAAGTCATAGAGTCCCATCACTCATCGAAGTGTATGTTCCACTTTCAGCCTCGCCCATTGCGGTGGCAGATAACACACAGAGATGATGAGTGCGCTCGTCCCTCACTTCCAGATTGACGACGGCGACGAATTCTCAGTTCCATACTCGACGAATCTAGCCATGTAAGCACATCAGTTCTCTCGGGAGTTTTCCTCTGAATTTGAAGAAAACTGTAGTGTGCTTCCACTGCGCGTACGTTCCCGTGATGATAGTGTTTTTCCAAAGTCAAACTTTGTTGTTCAGCATCTTGTATGACTATGAATTCTCAAGTTCGAAGATGAGATCATGGAGCTGCTCTGGCAAGACGAACGCCAGAGACCCGCCAAGACGCGATCTCCGCCGTATGTGTGCGAGGACGCTGCGATAGCAGCAGGCGGCGGTGAGGAGGGGGTGGCAAGTCATGAGATGACGGTGACGTCATCACCCGTCTGCTCCACCGCAGCTGGCATGGGGGGGCTAGCTCCGACGAGCGCGAATTCACAGCTTTGCATGCAGACGGAGAAGAGGTAGGACGGTGAGTGGCTCAGTGACAAGGTACTTGCGAGTCTCGTTTAGGTTTTTGGTCCCTTCTTGTGTCAGTAGCCACGATCACTTCAGCTTATGTCTATTAGAAAGTTGGAACCTCACGAAATTATAGAATTTCCGTTCGATGTCCTCGTTAAAGGTGGTAGCGAGTGAGTTGCTAATGTATGGATTGGGTTACTTGAGCTTCACTTACACTTAAGTGACTATGCTTTCTCAACAAAGCCTTGATGATGAGTATCAACCCTAACGCCTTGAGAAATTTTCCTGGTCTCCCAATTCCCCGGTCTTGACTAGCACTGACTAGAAACACAAATATGTTTCTCGCTTTCAAATATTCATTGTTTTTTCCTTTTGTGTTCTATGCTTTTTCAGAAGGACTTTTCTTTTGAATCCGCTAGTGCAAAGGAGCAAGCTGCTAAATCAACCCCTGCAAAGAGATCTCGCAGTGCAAATGACCACAATCTGTCGGAGATGGTCCGTACTACTCATAGGGGTGATTGGATCCAGGGCCTGGAATCCCTTAGGAACCAGCCTGGAACTGAATTGGGCTGATTCCAGGGTCAACCCAAGAACCCCTATCAAACTTTAAGTAATATAACTGTTATTTTAGGAAAATATGCCTATTGAGCAATCTGTGGCATAGTGGTTGGGACCGGTTCCCCAATGTTTTGCTCAGAAACATATCCGGTCTCCATGTGAATTGATCACCCTAACTATTACCACTTTTAGATAATGATAGCAGCTCTATTTTCAAGACTCTAGTTTGCGTAACCGGTATATATTTGATTCATCTGCAGAGACGTAGAGACAATAAATGGAAAGATGAGGGCCTTGCAACAACTTATTCCTCAATCCACCAAGGTTGTTCTGTCAGACAGATCAGTTCTTATCTAAGAATGTTGTACATTTAACTACCACTTCTGGTTGTGATCCGTATGTTCCTGCTCTGTTATTAGCATTTCACTCATGGAAATTTGCCTCTCCCTTCTTTTCAGGCTGATGAAGCATCATTGCTGGATGAAGCGATTGAGTACTTGAAGTCACTTCAATTGCAAGTGCAGTCACTTCAATCAAAAGTGCAGGTAGAGTCTCCAAGTGCTCTTTAGATGATCCTGATATTTAACTTAGAACCAGGTAAGCTGCACGTGAACATTTTTTTCTGAAGCTCATGATTTCTCCCTCACTGCACCAAGGTTAGACCAGAGTACTTATGCTAGTAGAATAATCTCAGATAGACAAATGGGTACGGTTATTAGGCACCGGCTTGCAAAATTTATGTAGGATTATTATTCATTTAGTACATGCTGCTAAAATGGTAAGCTGTAGAAGGAGCTAACAGAAGTCTGTTCACCATGAATTCTTTTTTTTAAATTACACTCTCAAGCGCGCATCCTACATTCGTCTTTTTGAATTAATAAATCATTCGTAGGAGCCTGGTATTTAATCCTATTAAAGTGAGCCTGTGCTCATCTAGAATAAATTATCAAATACTTTCCTGGACTAGAGCACTCTTGTCAATCTCTCAGATATTGGCATAAATGGAGTATATTTCTCATTTCTGTTAAGCTTAGTTTACAACACTGCATCATCTTTCTTTAGTCTGATACTGACTTCACAAAACAAACACTTCATCCAGATGATGTCCATGGGGTGTGGCTTGGTCCCTGTTGTATTTCCTGGTTTACAACCCTACATGCCATGCATGAACATGGGCACTGCAATGGATGCAGGCATGAATCGCTCAGGATGCTTTTTCCTAACATCTTGGCTGGTTCGATGATGCAACCGTCACCTAATGGTGCTCAATTGGGCCCTGGGTTCCCCATTCCAACCTTTTGCATGCACCAAAAAACTCCTGATCAATTAGGAACACCATCACCTAATCTTTTGGATCTGACATTAAGCTCACAGATGATTAAATATCGGAGCCAGCAATTTTCCGCAAATGCCAATTCCTATCAGCAGCATCTGGGCCTTCCTTATATGCAGCAACCAGAACAAAAGGTACTGTCTAAGTCCTTTGACGCTAGGAACTTACATGCGATGCAGTAATACACTGTTTACCGCTTTCACGCTACAATACTTTCTTTGCTTCAGAGAGGAAGTCATCATTCCAGTTTGCTTATTTATTCTGAATGTCTTCAGCAAAGCAAAATATTTGATAAAAAAAAAAAAACCAATAACAACAGCCTCTTGAAGGTGGAGAAGAAACTTTTTACTACTTGATTCACTGTAACATTAGTTCCGTCTTAAGCCTGAATATGCTTGAGAGCACGTACTAGTTACTACCTGGACCGGGATAAGAACACATTAACTTTTAATTTGTCTACGCTAATCTTAATTTAATGCACTCGGGAGTTTGATTGTACTTGGTTGCTCTTCTTCTCAGATTGACATTAAGAGTTGCTTGCTACTGTGAACAGGACCAACTGATGATCCAGCCAGGTGCTGCCAAGCCAAATTAGGAGCAGAGGAGTGTTGGACATTGTGATCCATTTTCTATGCGCTAAATCTAGAAACTACTTAGTTGAATCTTGACGACTCTCACGTGAAGACAAGCAAAGAGAAGTTCAGAAGAATCCAAAAGAAAAAAATATCTAGTCCTCGGGCGGCAAAGGAAGTGTGCAGAGAGCACTAGGGTTTGCATCAAAATAATCTTCAGCTTGCAGAAAAATAACAGCACTACTTCGGTAATGTTGCTCTATAAATAGAGCTTGTACTCATTGAGGTTTAGACCTCCGCCAAGTGTGGGGGGAGCATAACACTCCACCAACACCTCCTCCAATTATTGTAAAACTTTTTCTATAAACTAATGAAATAATTATTGTCCCATAAACCTTGCTTATATTCCTCAAAGTATCCTAAGTTTGTCCATTCCTCTACATTAACAAGACCAGACACACATATGCTTACACACGTCAATACACAAACCATCATCCATGTCACATCCATGTTTCCGTGCACAATCAAATTTTCAATATGTTATTAGAGCTCCAAAATTCTGACAAGGAGGCCAGCTTCTTGTCAGCTAATTCATCTCCTTTCCCAATCAACTTCAATGTTTTGAGCAAGTTTGAAGTTCTGCGAGTTTAGAAAAGGGACTTAACATCTAATTCTCAAATCAAACTCCGTAAATGATCATTGATCAGACCTTGCAACGCGAAGTTGTGAACTGTGATTGTCATGTCTGTGCATGCTCCTGATCAACAGTTTAATAAAAACTTATTTTAATGATAGAGGTCAGAGTGAGTTTATTCGGGAGAAAACAAGTCGCTACGGGATTTATCAGTATCAATACATTTGGTATGCCCTTTTTTGTGGGTTTCTTGATTGATACGGTCTGATATTTGTTATTCTATTTTGGGTCTGCCTGATTACAAGAAAGGAGGCCCTTCCTTCCTCGGGTGGGAGAAGTCTACCACGTCAAATCGAACTAGGTGTTGGGTTATGCCAAAGGGACAAAATGTCACGTCGGTGGTTTTATTGTAACGTTCAATTCGACCTGAGTCACTGAGGTGAAAGTTTTGCGGTAGACGACACTCCTGGAAAACTCAGCTAACAACAGGTGAGGTCAACGAAATATAGTCCAGTATTCGCCCTTTTACGATCAACGAACAACACGCCTCTTTTATGATCAGCACTCTCTCTAGTATCTATCGCTAGTAAAATAATGAATGGCACTTGTGATCAACCACAAGAAAAAGTAGCAAGGCTTAAATCACATCCAAGGGAATTATAGGATATAAGGAGGAAAACATCAATAACTGGTTTTTTCTCCGGAGAAAGAGAGCACGTTACAAACAAAAGGACCATCCATCATCTGACGACTAAACTTGAAACAAACAGTATAAATTACAGAATAGTCGATCCCAGAAATGAGTGAACTCAGACTCTCACATGTAAAGTCCTTCCGGAACCCCCTCTTTCTTCTTGAACATAACCTTCTCCTTTGCCTTCTTGAAATCCGAATGTGTCACCTGTAACATGAGAATTGCCGCATTAGATTCACCTGACCATACATAACCAATTTCAGGAGTCCTGTAAACATGTCCCGTCTCACTCATTACCAAACCCACCTGAACTGTAAACTGCAAGCAATTCTACTTTAAGGAGAATTCAACATTATCGGCTCAACATATTGGCATCATAAATACTTGAAAATTGACAAGCTTTGGCAAGGAACATTAACAACTCGACAAGATCAAATGCTGTCACTATTCTGATAATATTCCAACAAAGAGTTAAACTATGACCAGTACGGTGAAAATTAAGAGACAATCTGAACTTGACCAAGATCCTTGGTGGTTTAAAAGCAATCAATCCAGACAAAAATACATGAATATATTTTCATCAAAGTCAAGAGTCATCGAGGGCTTGTCAAACGGATGAGAAACAATGGAAAACTTTTTGCGGAGCTGATGAAAATAATGCTAGAGAACATGGATTAAACAACATATTAATACAAAAAGGCCAAAAAAAAAAACAGATTCTAAATTGCATAATTAAACTCAGAAAAGCAAGAGCTCAGTATGTGACAAATCACGAAAAAGGCCACGTATAGATGTAGCCAAACCACAGAACCAGTTCTGACTTCAGATATGACATATCAACAGGGGACATCACCCAACAAGTGAAGTCCAGCCAGTTGCCACATACATTGGGGACAACAAGGCTGATGTAAGGCAGCACTTGATGAAATTACAAAAGATAAGGGCACTACATCTAGTTTCCTTACAAGATCTCAACAACCCAATATCCTCCTCAAAGGGCCCAACATATCGCTACTAAACTTCTCTAGTCAAACTTCTTTTCGCGCCAAACATATTATGACCTCTTTAGAAGCTTAACCACATTTTCCATGGAGCTTTAGTGCCATTACAACCCCACGTAAGAAACTAATCATCAAAAAGAAGATGTTCACAAAGATTGCTTATACTTAGTATTATAAACCTTTTCTAGGTCAAGAATGTCATTTTGTTTCCCATTATATAGATCACTAAAGAAGATGCTATATGTGAGAAAAACAACCATTTTTGAGATACTCTAGGTCTTCAAATACTTGGCAGAACACAAACACAGAAAAAACTCAAATTTGGAAGCCACCACTAAATAGTTCAAAACACTCCTAGATTCACATTAACTGAAGAAAGAGGTAGTCCTTAAGATTTTACCAACAAACATGAACTGTTCCCTCCCAATGTGGAACCCCGCTTACTCAGTGTATACCTACCAAATGAGAACTCTCTTCCTCTATCTTCTTTTGAATGCCTCACAGCGAAAAAAATAAAAGAACGGCTCTTTAATTTGTTGTCCCACGAAATTTTGTGGGGACAAAAATGAACGTTTATAGTTTGATGTGTACCCAGAGAAGATGATCTTCTTGGAATTAGAAGCAAAGTTCGCAACACTAATTCATAAGAAATTTGATTCATTCAACTACCACAATTCCTAGCTTTTCTTTTATTCTGTGAAATTGACTACTTAAAACCTATATAAATGTAAGTTCTTTGCCCTTATGCACCATTTATACTGCCTTGGCTGCACAGGGTTAATTCGCTGAGCTGGGTCCCCCAGATAAACAAGAAAGGATCCAATTTAACTGGAAAGCAGTATAATCGGGGGGTAGGAGATACTAAGGGTCCCCTCACCCGCATCCCACCCAACCAAAAAAATGACAAAAATGTGGGATGGGGGACAGAGGGCCGACAACTAATGATACCAAAATAAATAAACCTCGTTTAAGCAAATAGAACATGCCAGGTTAGGAAAAAGACACTAAGGACCCACATACAAAGATAAGCAGAGGATGCAATTCCCTGTTAAAGAAGCCTATTTGGGAATGAGGAGACTAAGACTTACCTTCATACGACGCTCTCTTAAAGCAAGCAAGCCAGCTTCGGTACAAATTGCCTTTATGTCAGCACCAGAGAATTCATCCTTGGTCATCACAAATTCTTCCAAGTTGACATCATCAGCCAAAGTCATTCTTGATGTGTGTATCTGCAGAATGACAAGAGCAAGGACTCTCAATCTAAGAATAAAAATAAAATGAAACCAATCTACAAGACAAACAACACACTCAAGTTCAGCGTGCTTTAACGTTTTCATGCCAAGTACCTGAAAAATACGTCTTCTGGTCTTGATATCAGGCAAAGGAAATTCAATTTTCCGATCAATACGACCAGGACGCAGCAAAGCTGGATCTAGACTCTCAATTCTGTTTGTCGCTAAAATAACTTTAACATCTCCTCTAGAATCAAAACCATCCAACTGGTTCAACAATTCCAACATAGTCCTCTGAATTTCACGTTCACCACCAGAGTGTGCATCATACCTGCCATGCATATCAATATAAGATACAGACTCAAAAATTAAAGCACAATTCAAAACGACATCGTTTGAGACACAAGAAGAGCCTCTTTTTACCTCTTTGTACCAACTGCATCAATTTCATCAATGAAGACGATCGAAGGTGAGAGATCATCAGCAACTCGAAAGAGCTCCCTCACCAACTTTGGACCGTCTCCCAAGTACTTTTGAATCAACTCACTCCCAACAACACGCAAGAATGTCGCCGATGTTGAGTTAGCAACAGCCTAGAAGCCCAAAGATGATTTTTAGAAGCTAAAACTTCACAAAACTTCATTTATAGAATAAAAATTCACTTCAGCAATACTGGAATTCATAATTACAATAATCATATTGAGCAGGAAAATGAGGCCATATGCAAGGACAAGTGAATACAAATATGAGGTATCCACTCATATATCACGAATTACCAAACAGGAGTGTGGATTAGAAATCAAGAATGTTTGGCATTCTGGAGTTGTCCTGGGCTTCCTAGCACCTATTATTGACCAATAACTATTCTAACAGGTGATCCCTTGACTGATGCTCTAACACTCTCATACTTCTGTCTTTTATTCTTAAGATGCGTCTCCTTATGCTGTCTCATTATCAATTAACAGAAGCAATTTTAACAGGGAGTGTTAATGATGGCTAAGAAGTTTCATCCTCAGATCAAGAACGTGGTTGTTGTAAATTAGCTGGTATAACGATCCATACTTTGGTTTCTTGTAGAAAGGCATCATGACTGAAGGGAAACAAGGTTCCCAAATTCATAAGCCAAATGAATAACAGGATTCGGCACCAAGATAATGCAGTACACAATGCTACCATCAAGAAAATAAGATGGTCACACTAAACAAAAGAACATCATAATGAGTACATGATAGACATGATAGGGTTACAAGACGACAACAACAACAAGTTCTTTCAAAGTGTGAAGGTTCAATGCAAGAACAAAGCTGTTCCATAGTAAATATTGCTTTCAGACATTATATGGATCCTCCCAACAAAATCTTTTTGAGTGAAGTGGAATAGCTTGTGTAATATACCTTTGCCAGCAAAGTTTTCCCAGTTCCAGGCTCTCCATATAGTATAACTCCCTTTGGAGGCTTAATACCAATGTCTTCATAAAGCTCAGGATGGGTAAGAGGGAGCTCAACAGCTTCCTTTATCTCTTGAATCTGAGCATCCAAACCACCTATATCTGCATAAGACTCCAAAGGAGCCTTTTCAACCTTCATTACAGACACCATGGGATCAACTTCATCTTGAAGAAGCCCAACCACAGAAAGCACCTGATTGAGACAGTAATGACATCAAGTCAAATCCACAGATTAAGGCATCTAAAAATATGCGTCCTAAAGAAAATATTACATCCTATTTAGTGAAACAGCACACGAAGTTATATAATGATTCAGTAATCGATCCAGTATATTGCCGGGGTGTACAGTTGATGGGCCCTTGAAGAAGTTAAAGCCATGCCAACTGCTATCACAAATCAAAAGAAAAAGGTAAAAGCTACACGTAGAATTCAGAGTGAAACCAATAAAGGGGCTTCAAGAACCCTAACATTTCGTACTCAGGCCATAACAGCGATGCTCGCGCATATGCTCATGGACATTAAACATGTCTGTTAACACACGGAAGTGACCACTCTGTGGTAAGGAATTCGCACTTCATCTGGAATCCCCACAGGCCACCATGACTAATACAGCTGATGCGCACCTTACACCTTCTCACATTCCACTATGCAATCTAAAAGCTATTAACCAGTTTCCTACCCAGATAACAGCTCCTCAAGTCCTACGCTTAATTTGCCAAAAGTTTTGAACCAATCAAAGAATAACGTCTTCCGAACCTAATAACACCGCGATCGAATCCAAACAACGAATCTTTAAGAAAGCCCTAATCTTTCATACGCATTCCTCAATAAATAGCATAATTCACGCAGCAAATCAATCCAAATCGCATAGAACTAGAAATACTTCCCACAAAAAGCCCAAGAATTCACAAACCTTATTATGCATCAGAATGGCACATCCAGGCTCCAGCTGGTCCTTATCCACGAAACTCAAAATACTGACGTAGTACTCCGGCCCCACCGACGACGAAACGATCGCGTGGTTCTCGTCGATCAACTCCTCCAGATTCCCCACGCTCATCGGCGACCCCCTGAGATCGTCGACCTTCGACCGGTCCTCCTCGGCCTTCTCCTCCTGCGGCTTGAGCCGCTCCTGGTTCGCGACGAACTCCTCCTCCATGAGCAGGTAGTCCTTGATCCGCTCCAGCTTCAGCAGCCGGAGCTTGCACTTGGTCAGCGGGGTGACGGTCGGGAGCCTCGCGGCGGCCTCGGGCCCCTTCTGCTTCCGCTGCTTCCGTCCGACGCGCGACGGCGGGGCCGCCGGCTCGAACTTCTTCTCCTTCTTGTCGGAGCCGTCCTGCTTGCGGTCGCCGGACTGGCGGTTGAGGCCTCCCGGAGTCCCCTGTCCCATGGCTCCCGGCGGGTTTTCTGGCGAGAGATTGGAGGGGCGAAATCAAGGTTTTCAGAGAGAGAGATCGGAGGCGATTTCTGCCAGAAGCTGGCTTTGGGAACAAGTTATATATCTGCTTTCGAGTAGAGAGAGAGAGAGAGAGAGAGAGAGAGAGAGAGACGGCGTGTGTGTGAGTTTGAAGAAAGACAATGGGCCGGGCATCGAAGAGTTGTTGGGCTGGGCTGGGCTGGGCTGTGCTGGTCTTGTCTGGGCTGGGCTGGGCTGGGCTAGGTTGCAGTGGATGTGTAGTGGGCCTGCGTCTATTTGGGGCAATTTGATGTTTTTTTTTAATTATATGATTCTCGTTTTGTTATAAGATTAACCGTGAGATTTAGTAGGATTAGTAACGTCTGTTGAGAATTTTATTACGAGCTAATCTCTCTTTGTTTTGGGATAATAGGGGTCGTGGATCCGAATCTTTGGGTCGCACGAGCTACCCTGCCTCTGATTAATTATTCGGCGTGCATTTGATTTTTACTAATATCATCGCATGTTTATTTTGATTAAGAAAAAGAAGGAAGAATATACAACTCGGTTCCGAGACAAATCATTTCGTGCTATATTGTCTATGGCGGATAGCATAATGTCTATAGGTTTGCAATTGAGATAGCTATTGGAGCACCCACGTTTTACCATTATTTATCTACAGAGCAACTCCATGAATGCTTACAAGTCGTTTGATATAGGGGTGATCAGTTCTTGGGTGCTTCGATTCCCACCCAGGAATCGAGAACCGGACCTATAGGTGGGTTCCTGGTCCACCTGGTCTTGGAACCGGGCCAGACCAGATTGGTTCGGTCATGGTTCCAGTTGCGCAGCAAATTGAGAAATTCATGCGAGCTCTTGGAAACTATCTTGGTGTTACAGTGCATGCTTGTGTTGGTGGAACCAGTGTTCGTGAAGACCAAAGAATCCTTTCTACTTTCTAGTGGGGTTTATGTTGTAGTTGGTACTCAAGGACGTGTTTTTGACATGCTCCGAGGACAGTCCCTTCGTCCTGATCACACCAAGATGTTTGTGTTAGCTGAGGCAGATGAAATGCTTTCACGTGGCTTCACGGATCAGGTGCATTTTGAACGTGCAATATTGCGGTGGCTACCGTCCTCCTCGACGTTGTTGAATCGAACTTCACTGAAGGTAGTCAAAGTGGTCCGCTACATAAGAAGCACGCTCCATTTTACCATCGTCTCCAAGTGCTTCGCGAAGGAAAAGGCAGACGTAAATTTAATAGGAATAGGAGATGGCCAAGGTCTAATGTGATCTGGGCCGCAACTCGATCTTCCTCGCTTTGGCTCCTCGTTCACCTAACTCTTGGCTCAACATACCTTGCACTGCACACCACAAACAAGAAAGCCACCATGGAGTTTTGGGACCCTCTAACGCTCGAGCTCAAAAGAAGTGAAATTGGCAGAGTAATGGCTGATATATCTTAAAATGTCTCGTACCTCAAACGATAGATTTTACGGTTATTGATTCTTACTTTCATAGCTTGGAGTTCCCCAAGTTTCAGAGATCTAAAATCATGGAGTAATCTCACCAAAACGTGCCTGTATCATCAATGGGATTATTTTTTACTCTTATTGGGTTATGTGTAAAACTGATGCTAGCAGTAGATTTTCCACATTAGTCACTTTTTGAAGCAGCTCGTTGTGACAGATTTTGTTGTGGGGTGAAATTTTGAGGGAGAATTCAAAACAAAAATGTACTTGAGTTTTCATCAACTATCAATTACCCTCACTCTATTTTCAGAAATGCAAGTTTGTCCCTTCACTTTAGCAAACTTGTGCAATTATTTAGTTTCAGATTTTGTTAAAACATGCTCCCGAAACACTTATAGAGCAATCAAATAAATAAAAATTACAATTTTCAATGCACTGGCTGCTTCGTAGTAATATCGATCAATATATATGAAACAAGATATTTAATATTAAATGTCTAACTAATGCTTTAAGGATGCTTGTTAACAAAACCCTTCATAAAACTGTTATTTCTCTTCCATAAAATAAATCCCAAACTTTCTCTCACCAATCAACACACAAATCCCAACTCATAAAACCCAAATCTTAAGCCCCTAGTTCAATCGCCATAACCCCGGCCTTCGTCACCCGTCAGGCCCTTGCCCTACCACCGTCGCCTCCTCCTCCCCCTCGACAACCCATTGCCAACACTGCCATCACAGGACACACTCCTATGCCGAAAATACCTCTATTTGAGGTCGCTTACAACGTCACAACCTCTTAGCAGTTGTTGAACTAGTTGAGATAGCAACAACTACAGGGACATCAATTTGAGGCCACCCATGGCATCATGACCGTACTCCAAGGTTGCAACCATGGTGGCCCTTATCAAGACTAAACATTGAGAGAGAGAGAGAGCGTGCGAGAGAGAGAGAGTCATTTCAATTGGCTGGGTTGAGGAAGGAAACTTGCATTTTCATAGATAGAGGATATTGGTCCTGAGCACGACCTTAAAATGATCGAAAAGGGATAGGGGAAGGAGTTTTTTGGTATGGTGGAGGAATCTTTTTGGGAGCTCTCTCCATCTTTCGGACCTGTCCTCCAAAGAAAAACAACACGGAAGAGGGATAGGGAGTTCCAAGATAGACCAGCCACCGGATCATTAAACAAGACATTATAGACTTGATAGGTGGCAACATCCTGCTGTGGTGAGGTAAACCATACTAAATACCAAAGATCCACGGCATTTTCAATTGGCTGGGTTGAGGAAAGAAACTTGCATTTTCATATATAGTGCAGGTAAATTAACGAAAATATGGGTATATTTTTCGTTTCTTTTCCCTAATTTTTAGTTTTTCCACTACAAAAAAACATGAAATTTGCGACGAAATTTTTTACGTCGCAAATTTGCGACGGAATTTGCGACGTTTCATATTTTCCGTCGCAAATTTGCGACGCACTTTGCGACGGAAAATACAATCCGTCGCAAATTTGCGACAAAAAATAATACAGCCGCAAAGTCCGTCGCAAATTTGTGACGGCAATGTACGTCCGTTGCAAATTTGCGACGAAAATGCACATCCGTCGCAAATTCATATTATATCAACCCGTGACTTATAATCACTCTCGCTCTCTCTCGCTTTCTCTCGTTTTCTGTTACATTTCTCCCTCTTTCGTATATCTGAAATCAACAAAATCTACGCACGGACATATTAATCTCGGTGAAGCTTTTGTACCGGTAAATGCAAAATTGCTAGCTTCGTCACTATTCGTCGTTGCATTCTAATTTTTTTTAAATATATGTTTATGTTTGTGTTTTTTTCGTATCTGCATCACCGGTTTAACGACTGGCGACCGGTGACACCTCGCCGGCCTTCGGATGAGACGAACGGCCACGCTGTTTTGCGACGGAATGAGGTATCCATCGGAAATTTGCGACGAATAAATGAGAATCTGTCGCAAATTTGCGACGGATTGTACTATCCGTCGCAAATTTGCGATGAATTCTCATTTATCCGTCGCAAATTTGTGACGGAATTTGTAGTATACGTCGCAAATTTGCGACGGATGAATTACGTGATTATTAAAAATTATTAAAAAATAATTCTTAAGTGATTATTATTTTTTGGGTTTGTGCCTAATTGAAGGTCTCGCAATCCAAGTGGACTTTGCAATTCTCATCAAATTGATCACTTTGTCCTATCAATATTTCAGTCAAATATTTGGGTAAGTCTTCTTTACATTGTAATTTTTTCTATTTTTGCAATTTCATATTAATTGTTGTGTGAATAACAAAAATTATAATTTCCAAAATTTTATAGTTTTAATTACGAACAATAGATATGATATTTTAAATATTTTACCAGAATTTTTTATTTTAATACAGAAACAATGCAAAGAGAAAGGGCTTGGATGTATAATAAGAACTTACCTGGACGTTAAGGATTGACAGATGAGTTTCGTAATGGGTTAGAACTATTTTTAGACTTTGCTAGTAGTAAATATGAGTTTATGGATGGAAATAAGTTAAGGTGTCCGTGTAAAAAGTGCGGTAATGGTAAATTTCGTGTGTGTGATCAAGTTAGAGAACACCTTATTAGATATGGGTTTACTCCGAACTATTATAATTGGACTTCCCATGGTGAACCATTTATATCTGATGAAAGATATGGAAGAAGTGACCAATTTTCAGTTAGGGAAAAATGTGGCTATGATGAGCAATTGAACTCATACGAGAGGATGGTGATTGATGCAGCTACTTATAATTTTGTCACAGAATCAAATCATGCAAGTACTAGTTTTACTCCTACACGTGAACAATTGGGTACTAGTCATGCTTCACAATTGGAAGATATAGAAGTAACGGGTTTTGAGGAGAATGTGTATAATGAAACTTTTCAATCTAATCAATTCTGGGATGTGTTGAAAGCAGCAGATGAACCTCTATGGGCAGGTTGTGAGGATCACACAAAGTTATCGGTAACAGCCCGACTATTAAATATCAAGGCAGAACATAATGTGTCTGCGGATTGCTTCAACTCTTTTGTTGAAGTAATGCGAGAATCATTGTCTCGTGATAACAACATGCCAAGTGGATTGTATGATATGAAAAAACTAGTGGATAACTTAGGTCTTCCGGTTGTAAGAATTGATGTATATAGTAGGGGTTGTATACTATATTGGAGAGATGATGAAAATGCAGAATCTTGTAAATTCTGTAGCCAACCTAGGTATAAGATTAACAGGAGGCCGGGTCGTAATCAGAAGCGTAGAGCATGCAAGCAAATGTTTTATCTGTCATTAATCCCCAGATTGCAAAGGCTTTATGCGTCTAAAACCACTGCTGAACACATGACATGGCATGCAAATCATGAAACAGAAGAGGGTCTAATGTGTCATCCTTCAGATGCAGAGGCATGGCAACATTTTGATAGAACATACCCTGAGTTTGCAATGGAGCCTCGAAACATCAGGTTAGGTCTCTGTGCCGATGGATTTGCTCCATTTGGGAAAATAGGAAGAAGTTATTCATGCTAGCAAGTTATCTTAACACCGTACAATTTTCCACCTGGTATGTGCATAAAGACACCTTATATGTTTTTGACATTAATTGTGACAGGGCCGCAAAATCCGAAAAAGTTGATAGATGTTTATATGCAACCAATGATTGATGAGTTACAACGGCTTTGGGTTGAAGGTGTCCCTACGTATGACGTTTCTACCGATCAAACATTTGTAACGAAAGCTGCCCTTCTTTTGACGATAAATAACTTTCCAGCTTACGGAATGTTATCTGGATGGAGTACAGCTGGGATCTTAGGATGTCTGATATGTTTGAGAGGTCAAAGTCATTTAGATTAAAAACATGGAAAGAAGCCTAGCTATTTTGACTGTCACAGACAATTTTTA
Source organism: Syzygium aqueum (assembly GCA_031216185.1). Lineage (NCBI taxonomy): Eukaryota > Viridiplantae > Streptophyta > Magnoliopsida > Myrtales > Myrtaceae > Syzygium > Syzygium aqueum. The sequence goes on from CM062238.1 coordinate 15,821,978, forward strand.
CCGCCAAATCATCCTTTCAGAAGGAATAAGAAAGAGTTCATCAAGAATAGGACCGAAAGAACGCGTCCACCATTGAGGTTGATATCGGCGATCAAATTTGGGAACGTGTGCAGAACTTTCTAACTGTTGTTGAGAACCCGCACGGCACGACTTTTGCGTACGGAAGTACACATAAGTGGACAAAACGTAGCATATTTTGGGATCTACCATATTGGAAAGCCCATCTTATTCATCATAATCTTGACGTCATGCACATAGAAAAGAATGTTTTCGACAATGTCATAAATACTGTAATGGATGTCGCCAGAAAAACAAAAGACAACTTGAACGCAAGAAAAGATATGAAAGATATTTGCGATCGGTCAATACTAGCTGTGGATGCAAGCAGCAGGGGACCAAAACCGAAAGCAGTTTATACATTGGCTAAGGAGCAGAGGCGAGTTGTTTGTCAATGGTTGAAATCTGTGCGGTTTCCTAATGGATATGCTTCAAACCTCGGGAGTTGTGTTGATTTGAATGAATGCAAGTTGACAGGTTTGAAGAGTCATAATTGTCACATCACGATGAAAAGACTACTTCCAATAGCTTTGAAGGAAGTTCTACCGAACTTTGTATGGGGCGCCATTACAGAATTAAGCAATTTCCTCCATGATATTTGCTCGACAGTTTTAAAAGCATCGCACATGGAAAAACTAGAGAGAGATATTCCAATTATTCTTTGTAACTTCGAAAGGATATTTCCTCCGGCGTTTTTTGATTCGATGGAGCATCTCTTAGTTCACTTGCCTTATGAAGCCAAAGTTGCAGGTCCCGTCCAATTTCGATGAATGTATCCATTTGAAAGGTAATGTTTTCTTTTACAATACAGTTCAAATTAGTTTATCGTGTAATATATTCCAATAAGTTTCTTTTTATTTCAAGTAGATTCTTATATCATTTGAAGAAAAAAGTGAAGAATAAGGCACGTGTTGAAGCTTCAATTTGTAATGCATATATTGTGGAAGAAGTGACAACATTTGCATCATACTATTTTGAGCCGCACGTTCAGTGCAAGAGGCGGAGAGCAGGCAGAAATGATGAGGGCCTCATTGATCCCAATTGCACGGCATTCTCTATTTTCAATTATCTTGGTCGACCAAGCGGCGCATGTCAGTTTCGGTACTTATCAGGCGAAGAATTGCATGCAGCCCATACTTATATTTTACTGAACTGCCAAGAAGTCGAGCCATACTTCAAGTAAGTGTAAATTTGCAAATATATATTTTGCATGTCAATATTTGCTAATAATGATATGGTTTTTAATATTAGGATTTTCCAAACTTCAATGTCTGGACTACAACCAAATGAGTTTGACCGTTTGTGCGATGAACAATTTGCAGCATGGTTCAAGACATATGTAAGTTGCCTATGCATCAAAACCAAGTTATTAAAATTATATACATCATTTAGTAAAATATATATTATTAACTTTGCATGTGTAACCTTAGGTTCACAGTAAGTATGATGAATTTGGAGGGCAAGGATTGCTATATTATCTGTCATGGGGTCCACAGTTAAGAGTTCGAAGTTGGCCAGCATATTTCATAAATGGATATAATTTCCATACTCAAGAATATGGAATGGGAAAATCCACAATGAATAGTGGTGTGTCTGTTCGGTCATCCAATGGTGACAGTTGGCAAGATGATTTTTATGGCTTGTTGGATGAAATCATTGAGATAGAGTACCCTGGACCATTAATGATGCGGGTTGTGTTATTTAAGTGTACGTGGTTCGACCCCGTCAAAGGAATGAAGGTTCATACGAAATTCAATTTAGTTGAAATAAATCACAAGAAAAGGTATATGAAGTATGAACCATTTATCTTGGCACAACAAGCAATTCAAGTATGTTATGCATCATATCCTAGTTTGAAACGTGACAAAGCTGATTGGTAGGCTGTATGTAAAATCAAAGCACGGAAGAAAATCGATGAGCACTGGAAGGATAGAGCCTACCAACAAAATGAAGTGTGTAACACGATTGAAATTGAGGAATATAACATACAAACTTTACGAGATCCGTGTGGAGCAATGATAGATGTGGATCCAACTGAAATTTGCGAAGTAAATGTACAAGAATGTTCTCAATCTGATTTTTAGACAGATGACGAAGACGAGGACGAAGACGACGATCGAGACGAAGACGAGGACGACGATGAAGACGAGGACGACGACGAAGACGAGGACGAAGACGAAGACAAAGCCGAAGACGAAAATTAACATATTTGTCTCAAAACACTACAGATGTGTAATTATTAATGCTACAAGTGCCATTTTTGCTGTTATCATTATTTTTCTTGTTATTATTGTTATTGTGGTTTTTTATTATTGTTATTGGCGATTAGTCTTTCTATTTTAATGTATCATTTGAAATTTCAGACTGAAAAAAATGATATGTCAAATATTCGTATGAATTTGCGACGGATGAAATGTGTCCGTCGCAAATTTTGCGACGGACTTGCTCGGTCCTTCGTAAATTTGCGACGGACACACTCGTCCGTCGCAAGTTTGCCACACATTCCGTCCGTCGCAAATTTAGGACGGAACCACTCGTCCGTCGCAAATTTGCGACGGACACACTGTTCCGTCGCAAATTTGCGACGGAACCAATCGTCCGTCGCAAATTTGCGACGAAAACTCCTTGTCCGTCGCAAATTTATCGTCCGAAAATATTTGTCGGTGAAATATTTGCGACGGACACACTCGTCCGTCGCAAATTTGCGACGGACCCACTCGTCCGTCGCAAATTTGCGACGGAAACTCCTTGTCCGTTGCAAATTTATCGTCCGAAAATATTTGTCGATAAAATATTTGCGACGGACACTCTTCTTCGTCGCAAATTTCAAGCGGAATTTAAGGGGGAATTTTTTGTTCGAAATTTGCGACGGACATATTGTGTCCGTCGCAAATTTGAAAATGCATTCAAAATCACTCGAAATTTGCGACGGACTAAAATTTTCCGTCGCAAATTTGCGACGGCAATCCATTTGTCCGTCGCAAACTTTACGAGGGAATTTTTCTCCCGAAATTTGCGACGAACTTACAATTTCCGTCGTAAATTTGTGACGGACTTCCAATTTTCGTCGCAAATTTACGACGAACTTAGCGCGTCCGTCGCAAATTTGCAACCGACAAAGTTAGGTTGCAAATTTGCGACGGATCAACTAGTCCGTCGCAAATTTGCAACCTAACTTTGTCGGTTGCAAATTTGCGACGGACGCGCTAAGTCCGTCACAAATTTTGCGACGGACCTACCGAGTCCGTCGCAAATTTTACTACAATAATCGCGACTCCCTCCCCATTTTTGCAGATCTGCGTAGCCTCCCCCGCCGTCGCCGCCCAGTCGTCCGCCGTCGCCATCGCCGTCCCCCAGGCCCTCGCCCGTCGCCGCCCCGCGCCATCGCTGCCCGTCACCCAGCCATTCGGTCACCCCCGCCAGCCGCCCCTCGCCCCCGCCCCGGCTGCACTCGCCCAGCCATCCGGTCGCCCCCGCCAGCCGCCCCCGCCGTCACCGGTCACCCCCGCCCCGCCCCCGCCCATCGCCACCCCGCGACCAGGCCTCCGCCGCCAAGCCATCCGGGGCCAGACTGCCCTCGCCAGCCGCCCCTTCGGCCCCGCTCCACCACCCGCCCCCGCGAGCCCCGCCTCCACACCTCCCCCGCCCCCGCCAACCCTCCCCCGCCAGCCGCCCCTCGCCCCCGGCCGACCCCGCCCCCACCATCCGCCCCTCAACCCCGCCCCGCCCCCGCGAGCCCCGCCCCCGCCATCGGCGGTCGCCCCCACCCCTCCCCAGCCCCCGCCAACCCCCCCCAGCCGCCCCTCGCCCCCGGCCCACCCCCGCCCTGCCCCTCGCCCCCGCCCCGCCCCCCGCGTCGGCCCGCCTCCCGCCGCCGTCAGCCCGGCCCCCGGCTCGCCCCCCGCCGCCAGCCCGCCCCCCGCCGACCTCATTCTCCCCCTCCTCCGTCCGGGTGTGATCGCCGACCGACGGATCGTCGCTTGCCAAGCCGTGGCCGCCGGCGTGAGGACTTCACGCCGCCGGTTACCGGACTGTCGTGCATCGCCGCAGAAGCCATCGGATCGCCGCCGCCGATTTTGCCGCTCGCCGGCAATTGGCCGCTCGATCCCCGTCGATTTAGTTAAGCTCGGAGGTTAAGTGAGTATAAATTCCTAAACCTAGATTATGATTAATTTTGCCTCTCTAGATAGGTTTAGATGATTTTTGGGCTTAATTAAGTTAGATTTTGGTTTGATTATGGGCTGATGACTATCAGATGATTTTGGGGCATGTTTGCGATTATTTAGGATTACTTTTTATTGGTTAAATTACGGGTCGATTTCAGGATTGCATGTGGTTTTGATCGATGGTCGACTGTTTAATTTGTTTATTATGTGGATGATGAAGCGTTAAATGACGATAAGATGATTGATTAAGCGTTTTCACAGAAAATGCTTGAAAATTAAACAATTCTATAAAAATTCTCCTCAAATTTATATAATATTAAAAAACCGGTATATGTTGACAACAAATATGAAATTTGACCGTAAAATTTTTTAAAAATTTTAAATATTAAAATTTCATGATATCACAAAATTGCAAAAATTAATAGTGCATACCCATTTTGAGTGAAATTTAGATTTTTTAACGTTCCGGGGAGAAAATTATTAAAAAATAAAAAAATTTCCATAACCCGATAAAATGGCTTAACATAAATGTGGTCACCTGTAAGGGAAATTATTTTTTTTGAAGATAAAGTACAAACATATAAAATTAAAGAAATGCACAGAATTGTCTAGAAAACATGTGGCCATCAAGTAGCAGTGAAATTTAAATTTCTTTAGATGGAAAAAAAATTCCGAATTTAAAAATTTTCAAAATTTGACGAAATGACTTATAATACTTGTGGCCACCCACTTTTAGTTATATTTAATTTTTTTAACGTGTCGTACAAATTATTAACATAAAGAATGACTTAAAAAAAATTTTGGGAAATTTTATCTAACAGCTTATACTATAGGTGGCCACCTAATTTTAGTATGGAAATTTTTTTTTTCCAATGGAAAAAAATTTTATATTAAAATTAATAATTTAAAAATTCTTTAAATTTTAAAATTTTAAAAATTTACAGAATGTCTTAGAATATCGATGGCCACCAACTTTTATTGAAATTTTTTTTTAGGTCCCAAAAAAAATTTAACAATAATAATAATTCATTTCTTATAAAACTTTACTGAATGACTTACAATATTTGTGGCCACCCACTTTCGGTGAAATTTACATTTTTGTACGTGGTAAAAAAATTTAATCAAAATGAATGCGATTCATATAGTGCTGTTTCATACCGGTGGCCACCCATATCGTGCTCATATATTAATGTTTCATATAAAAAATGAATGGGATTTTGAGTATATTTGTTTGTAAGAAATTGCACGTTATAAACACTCAACATTGGCTCATATCAAGGAAAGAAATTTGCAGTCATTCCATCAAAATGGTAAGCTTCGTCATGTACATCATTATCTATTCGTAATACGTGTCGATAATTCTTTACATATTCGCATGACCTTCCTATTTGTCAGTATAAACGTGGAGGTCACATGCCTAGAAGACCAGGCTATTCCTCGTCCTCGTCCCCGTCCCCGTCCCCGTCCCTTTCATCTTCTCCTATCCCGGCATCTAACCCTCAACCACAATATGATCCGTCACAATATGGCCACGTTGGCCCTTCCTCGCACACTCAACAACATGTAACGGGACTTGACCACATGCGAACTGAACGTTCTCCAATTCAATCTCCTTTAGCTCCCTCCCCTTCCGTTCCACCCCATTATTCGGTTGAACAATCGAATATTGACGGAAACATCGGTCAAGAAGATAACCGATTCTTCATATGCCCATTTGGAGATTCGTAAGTGCTTCATATTTATTTTAGTATATGTCATATTTAAGGCTTTAGATATTGATGTCCACTGAATTTTCCATGTTGCACAATATTCGTATAAATGCATATTCACGGATGCTACGTCCGTTGTCAAAGAATTGAACAAAATAGTAAGAAACTTTTGGATGGGAGAGTATCTTAATTACAAAAGTGTTCCACAAGAAGCGAAAGAAATGTGGTGGAATGAGTGCAAGGTAAGTTTTATATATTTTATTTTCTCGTCAATTCAGTTTTGTGTAGTATATTGATAGTTAAGAATGATGTAATGGGACCAGAACAACTCTGTAGTTTCGATACCTAAAGGACCAGTTATTTTCCCCGACATGAACTTTACAAAAGCTGTCTATATGTGTCTGGTGTATGGTTATGGATATGTGATTATCATAATAATTTTCAATTTGTGTTTTTATTCATTGCAGCGCAAGTTTAAGTGGGAGGAAGCGGAAGACAATGAAGTGAGAAGAATTTTCGATAAGAAAATAAGTGATTTTATGCGAAATGTCATGAATAGAGCGAAGAGCAAGCAAGTGAAGCCGTCTTTCTTTACAGCTGACAATTGGATGGCAATTATGAGATATTGGGCATCTGAACAGAGTTGGCAACTCTGTGAGCAGAATAAGAAGAATCGATCTTCTAGTTTTAGTGATCGCAAACGACTGGTAAGTCTGTTACATGCGTTACAACTTAATTTAATTCAATTACTCAATTGTACATTTTGTAGGCACATGAATTGGAGACGGAACCAACATTTGCAGCTACATTTGAATGCACATTTCAAAAGAAAGATAAGACATGGACTGGTGATCGAGCAAAAACTGTTAAGGTATGTAAAGTTATGCTTTGGCATATATGTAAACTACGAGTTTGACCGTGAATGATTTGCTGGTTGATGGTGTATATATATATACATATATATTATATATATATAGTTATTTTATTTTCATCTACATTATTCATGTAGGACAACTATGATAAACTTGTAATGAACAGTACTAGTGGTAGTGATGATTGTCCTGAGTCCCGGCCACCAGTTGATAATGTGGCATTATGGATGGAGGCAACGGGTGGGGTGAAAAAAGGGAAAATATTTGGGCTGGGAACGTTGTCAAGGATGTTCATGTCGAATAATCCTGGAAGTTCATCTGCTGGGACTGCTCGAAGGAGGTCACGACCAGACGAACAATTGACCCAAGAAGTGAATCGTCTGAATGATTTACTTGTTAAGAAGGATGAACGAATATATAACTTGGAAGAACAAATGAGAATGGTTATGCAACACCTTAACATCGATCACAATTACAGTCCTCCTGTACCTTCAGCCAATCCAATAGGTGATGAGCACAATGATGACCAACACATTGCTACCGGGAATGCTGATGCTGATGCTGATGCTGATGATGATGGTGATGGTGATGGTGATGATGATTATCTCGAGGCTTTGTAGTTGACGTTTTTAGGTAAGCAATCTTGGTTTTTCATAATTTCACTCATATTTATATATATGAACATTTATGTTCGTTGTGAAACGTATTTGTGTTATTTTACACCTAGTTAGTTCCATATCCATGCATAAATGCTTTTTTTTATATTATGGACTGATTTATGTATCGATATTTCCTCAGGTCTCGACAAAGGTGACTACTTTTGGTGTCCTGCCATCGTACCAAGGCTGCGTCTTCTTCTGTATGGTTTTTGTTGCGTCTTCTATGGTTGTCCCGTCTCTTAGTGGATGTTTTGAATGTATTGTAAGATTGGATATCAAATAGCATCATGTCAGACTATAAAACTTTCCTTCTGTTATTTGTTTTAATTATATGTCATTGTGGCTGGTTTGTCAGAATGTATGGTTTGTTCGTTTTTATGTTTCACTTATATGTCATTGTCTCTTTTGATTGATATGGACAATAATTTACGACCGAAATGATCTAAAAATAACGACGAAAATTTCAAGCCGAATTTTGCAACTATTAAAGTTTGTCGCTAATTTGTGATGAAATTCGCGACGTGCTTTCCGATGCAATTCGTGACGAATTCTCCGACGGATAGAGGTTGTCGCAAATTGCCGACGAAATTTGCGACGGAATTTGTTCGTTGTAAATTTGCAACGAAATTGCGACGGATTTTTTGCGACGGATTTTGTTCGTCGGAAATTTGTGATGAAATTCCGACGGATTTTTGCGACGGATAAGGTCCGTCGCAAATTTGCGACGAAATTCCGACGGATTTTTGCGACGGATTTTTGCAACGAATTTTGCGACAGATTTAGTCCGTCGCAAATTTGCGACGAATTTTGCGAAGGATTAAATCCGTTGCAAATTTGCGACGAATTGTATTCGTGGCAAATTTGCGACAAATTTTGCGATGGATTTTGCGACGAATTTTTTCCGTCGCAAATTTGCGACGAATTTTTAAATTTTCCGTCACAAAAATTTGCGACGCGCTAGTAGCGACGGAATTTTTTCCGTCGCAAATTCGATTTGTGACGGATTTTTCCCAAATTTCCGTCGCAAATTCCATCGCTAATCAAGTGTTTTTTTGTAGTGTTCAATTTTGAGCTTCATGAATTTATCTAAAGAAAAATAGAAAATGTTGTATGATAAAACGCATCCAGCTCCAACTTCCAATTAAGAACAGACCATCTACAGAGGAGGTAGTTGATATCTTTCTTTAGTTATGAACAATCACGACAAGATAACTTTTTTAGGTCGTGTTTGGACAGGACCTGAATATCTCCTGCCGAATTATGATTCACTATCACCGCCCATGCACATAAGAAAAATTTAAAAATTAAAATCTATACATGGGTGGTAAGTTGAGCTACAAAGAAAAATCGCACACCTAGGTATTATAACTATTTAATTATTAACTCCAGCTTCAAATATATCTTATGCAAAGCAGGAACAAGGGTATTACATATTTCTCCAGCTTTTGCTGTTCAAGTTGAGTACACCTTCCCAATCAGCTTAAAGACAAACTTGACCCATGTTCTTTTTTTTTTTTTTGTCAGAAGAAAAGACTGTTCATTGATATCTAGTAAAGACAGAACCCACTTTCAGGGTCTCAAAACAAAGCAAATCTCTAAGGGCCTACGGAGGATGGGTCAACCAATGTTCAGTGAGTGTTTTTTTTCTGTGTCGTAACTACCCGGTCTGCCACACTATTTCTAGACCTATTGCAAAACTGCAGTTTTATGTTTGAAAATGAAGACAGCAACTCACATGCTTCCCTAAGGAGAGCACGATGTTCCCACAGCATACCTTCTGGAGGCTTCAAGTTGTTGACTAGATTTAGGCAGTCTGACTCCAGAATTAGGTTTTCACTCGTGCGAGGAGAGAGGAATTTGAGGGTTTCCACCATGGCTAGGCTCTCGGCTTGCTCAGCGGAGGAGGCAAGGATGTCCTTGGCAAAGTCGTAGATCGAGATCCCAGCTGAGTTGCAACATACACAAGCTATTGAACCTTCAAAGGAACCAGGTTGGTGAGCTGCATCCATATTTACCTTTATTTCGCCCCTCTGTGGGGGACTCCAGACATCCTCCTCTGAGTAGTTTACAGCTTCAATTAGTCTGTCAAGCTTATTCCTTCTGTTGAAATTTTTTACCAATTGTCATCCTCTTTCAACTAGCAACTGTGGGTCCGGGATGAGTCATCTAAAGACGAGGCTATTCCTTGCTTTCCAGATTTCCCAGAGGACAACAAAGACTAACTCAAATTCAAGGGAGTTGTGCTGCTGGGTATGAATTTAATCAGCCATTCATCAAAGCAGGAAATTTGGTATTTTGAGATCTGGATGTTGAGTGCAGGAACATCCCAGACTTCCCTCGTCCATTTGCATTGTAGGAATAGATGTTTTGTGGTTTCTACATGAACTCGACAGAATGGGCAATTCAGATCAGGTATCATTTTCCTTTTGTACAGATTTTCCTTCTTTGGTAGTGCGTTTTGGCATACACTCCATACAAAGTTTCTGATTTTGTAGGGAGTTTTCATTCTCCATATCTTGTTCCAAAGTTTAGTAGGAGTTTAATGAGAGAAGGAGGCAGGTTGAGTTTCTGTGTTTACCTTTTTGCGAAGGGTGTTGTAACTGCTCTTCACAGTGTAGTCGCCTTCCTTTGTCCTCGTCCAGATCAGTTTGTCTTTATTCATTTGTGGTTTGATATGTACTGTGAGGATCTCTCGTACTACCTGTTCATCGAATAGTCGTCGCAAAAGCAGTTCCTTCCATGTGCTTTCCTCTTAGTCTATCAATTCATCAACCTTTTTTGGGTCCCTTACATTAGCCGGTCCCCCTATAATTCCCCTTTTTAGCCACTTATCCTCCATTGATGTTAATATTGTGTCCATTCCCTACTGACCATATGACCGAGTCTTCAATTGATGTACGTCCCATGAGTATGCTCTGCGATCCCCAAGATGGTCTGGATCCCTTCTCAACTTTCCAGAAGCTCTTGGTTGGGTAGTAAATACCCTTTAAAACTTGACTGCACAGAGTTGTATGATTTTGTACTAATTGCGAAGCTTGTTTACTTAGCATGGCCTTGTTAAAAGATATTAAATCTCTAAACCCAAGACTTCCCTGCCTTTTCTCTGTTTGAGAACTTCGGCCTTCCTCCAGTGCACTCCTTTTGTTGCTGGCTGGTTCTTCCACCAGAAGGCTATGATTTTTTTCTCAATAGCTTGGCATACTAAAAGTGGAATCTTGAAAATTGACATAACATATTGTGGTAATGCTTTGACAACAGTTTTGATCAGAATTTCTTTTCCTGCTTTAGACATTGTGTTTTCTTTCCACCATTCAAGCTTCATATTTACCCTTGCAAGGATCCAAGAAAACATTTACTTTTTAGATGCTCCCCAATCGGAAGGAATACCCAAGTACTTCCCTGTCTTTTCAATCTCTGGGACTCTTAATTCTCTAGTCATATTACTTCTTAATTCACTAGGGCAGTCCTTGCTGAAATATATCCCTGACTTGTTCAAGTTAACCGCTTGTCCTGAGGCAAAGCAATACTAATGAATGATTGCAGCTAGGTTCTGACATTCTTGTAGCTTACCATCGAGGAAAACTATTGAATCATTTGCAAAGAATAGGTGAGATAGTACAAGGCAATGTCTATTGAGTTGTATTCCTTTGATAGTGCCATCTTGCACAGCTCTTTCCATCAGCATTGACAGGAAATTTGCAACCAGTATAAATAGGTATGGGGATAAAGGGTCCCATTGCCTTATCCCTCTTGTAGGTTGGAAGAAAGGCTGAGGTTCCCCATTCAACTTGACACTCAAAGAGGTTGTTGTAACACATTGCATTATCAAATTCAGCCATATTTCATTGAACCCCATTGTAGTCATACAAGCCTTCAGAAAATCCCATTCTATCTGATCATACGCCTTTTGCATGTCTAACTTTAGGACAGCCTAAAACTTCTGTTTTTGCTTGCAAACTCGTAATTGATGCAAAACTTCCTTGACTACAAGAATGTTGTCTTGGATTTGTCATCCTCCTTCAAAGACACTCTGTTCAACTTCTATCAATTCCGGGAGCCATGGTTTCAGCCTATTTGCTAGCACTTTGGAAATGATCTTGTATGCAAAATTGCGCAAACTTATAGGTCTAAACTCATCCAGCTTCTCTGGGTTTTTAACTTTTGACACCAAAGAGATAAGTGTTCGATTCAGAAGGGGGTTAAGCACACCAGTTTGAAAGAAGTTTCTGATCTCTGAAAATACTTCCTTCTTTATGACTTCCCAATGATGTTGAAAGAACTGGTCATTCAAGCCATCTGGACCTGGGGCCTTTGAGGTTCCAAGCTGGAACGTTGCTTGCTTAACCTCTTCTAGCGTTACATTCTCAATCAGCCTGAGGTTAGTTTCCTCCTTCACATAGCAAGAGCAATATTGAAGCAGTGGAGTAAACTGTCGATGTCCAACTGTAGTGTACAGTTCCCTAAAGTGGTTATATGTCATCCTGTTCAGTTGTCCTTGGTCTTGAATCCAGTTTCCTGTTGAGTCCTTCAACATAGAAATTCTATTTCGTTGTCTCCTCTAAACAGTAGAGGCGTGAACGAACTTAGTGTTTCGATCCCCCCACTTGAGCCAATTAATCCTCGAACGCATTGCCCAATACATCTTCTCCTAACTCCATAGCCTTTGAATGTCATCCCTTAGCTTTTGTAGTTGTTCTTTTTCCTTCTCGGTAGCTGGACTATTTGTTATACATTGTATTTATCCCATTAAGAGCTTAATCCTGTCCTGCCCATTTGTGAATTTTTTCTTACTCTGGCTTTGTAAGGCAGCTGCAACTTTTCCCATCCTGATCAAGAGGCCCTCATTCGCATGCGTTGAAGAATTCCATGTTGTTTGTATATCTTCTGTACATTCTTCATCTTCTAGCCAAAAATCTTCGAAATTGAAATTTTTCTTCTGCCTCTTACGAGCTTGATAGGTAGACAATAGGATCGGGCTATGGTAAGAACCAATAGCCGGTAATGCAATATTTCTATCTCAGGAAATTGTGGTCTCCAATCCAGATTACTAACTGCTCTATCCGGTCTTTCTTTCACCAGCTCTTCTCCTTCACGATTATTTGACCAAGTAAAGGCACAACCCTTACTTTCAAGGTCCATTAGTTCGCAGTTATGCAGGAACTCTCTAAAAGCATGAAGTCTATAGTGCTCAGCTATTCTTTTACCTACCTTTTCCCAATGATACATAATTTCATTAAAGTCCCCCAAGCACACCCAAGGCAGCTGGTTTATTTGGCTGATTCTATATATTTCTTCTCACATCTTGTCTTTTTCCTGGTAGGTTGTTGGTGCATGGACAAATGTGACTCGCATTCTCATTTTATAGTTGTCCTCTTTTACATTCGATGTCTATTAATCCCTCTGAAGCTGATAAGATTGATAGATTAGCAGGGACATTCCACAAAATCGCTAGGCCGCCTCTTATTCTCGTTGGGTTAACCACAAAGCACTCATCGTATTTCAACATCCTCCTTACCTAGTGTATCTTTTCTTCTCTGTTTTTTGTTTCCATGAGAAATAGTACCTCGAGCCTTTCTTGAGCCATTAGGGCTCTCAAAGCTTGGACTGTCAGAGGTGTGCCCAACCCCTGACAATTCCAACTCAAAATCTTCATTTGCTTGACCCATGTTCAATTTGAAAGAAGAACCCTTTATTTTGGTGCAAAAGCCCACGTGATTTGAAAGATCGCAATCACCCGGAACCACACGTTCTTTGTAATTTCAGGACCACCAAGGAAAGATCAAAGTTGGGGGCATGTGGAGTACAGGATAATTACCAAAAATAGTCTTAAATCTATTGTGCCAATATTAATTTAGTCTTAAACCTCTTAATTTGGCCAATTTAGTCCTAAACTTTTTGACGATCCGCCAACGTAGCCTTTTCGACCAATTTTGGCCGGCAATAGTTGACGTGAACGTCGTCCATTTTACATGACACAACCGGTGCTGATATGGCCAATTTTTGCAATCATCTTTTATATATATTTTTCTTTTTTCTTTCCTTGTTTCTTTTTTACTGTGGCTGAGCGAGTCCACAATAATTTTAAAAAATTGCAAAAATTGTCCACCTCAATTCCAATTGTGTCACGCAAAACAGCCAGCGCCCGCATCAACGATTTCCAATCGAAATTGACCGGACGAACTACATTGGGCAAATTGTCAAAAAGTTTATGACTGAATTAATACAAATACAATAGATTTATTGACCTTTTTGGGCAACTTTTCCTACATGAGCTAGCACGAGGTTAATGAGCTCATTCAATAGGACCTGACATTCGGTGTAAATTGGCCGTGCATGGAAGAGTCCTGGTGCGTTCATTGCTCAACCTATATGCATTAATCAACAGTGGGTCACGTATAGCCTGCTGTCTTCATTTACTTCCATGCCATGCACATCAAAACTCTCATCTAACTTGGATCCAACCACACGAGAAAGTGTGCCCTCCTCCCTTTGGTTGGTGTTTTGGACCATTGGTAGCTTTGAATGTTTGGGTTTTTCATTTTACCGCCCGAAAAAGGACACCTCTTTATATCACTCTTTACTTATAAAGAGAGAATCCTAGGAGCGAACATTCGCATAAAGATGCCTTGTCAATTCCAAAACACTGTTTTTCTTGTGTTATGTACGATTAATATATTGAAAATGAAAATAAAATATATATATTGAAAATGAAAAAATTTCTTTATTAAATATGGCTAGACACTTGTTACCGACATTGATTGATTAAAAGTTCCTCAAAGTTGTTTATCGAGTATTGTTATTGAAATCTCTTACTACATAACATGGCAAAGTCTAATCGAGTTTTTGAACCGTTGGAGTGCACGCAAAATGAAGTGATATTGTTGGTCGCTTGACACATTTCAGCAAGCATTTCGTTTCTTTTAGCATTTTGCATTTCAACTTGACACATTGAAGTAATCCCGTCAATCACTTGATTGCTTGACACAGCATCAAGATATCTTGTTGCAGATATACAAACTCGACTTTAAATATTGGTGTAATCCATATTTGTAATCCACCAATTTAAAAGGTTAGTTGGGAAAAATGTGCCCAAACATAGCCCTTTCATTTCTCTAAGTTATTACATGACAATTGCATAATGCATGAATATGTGGTATAATTGACTCTATGCCACATCTTGACGAGCCTTTCATCTACCCTTAGAAAAGTAGACTCGTAGCTATAGCTAGTCTTCCTATTATCCAAATATTCAAAATATCGGAAAGTCTCTCGAAAAAACATGGTGATCTCGAGATTTGATGTAGATCATCTATCCGTTCAATGCATATTTATGGGTCGAAACTTAGACAGGTTTTTGATAGTTTCCTTTCATAGAGTTAACTTTTCCAAATATATACATGTACATTTCAAATAAAATAAATAAATAGGAATTTTAACTTACTTCTCTTATATGAGTATCCAATTTTTTGTTAGATATCTCATCCTTGCTTGGGAGATATCGTTAGTTTATGGGAATTTAAGGATATAAAAACTTATTAATTACTCTCTTGTCATGTTAATTACTCTTCTTGGTTATCTCTTTCTCTCTTTTGTTGCCATGGGAGAGGAACTTATCATCGAGAGAGAGATTGAAGAAAGGGACCCGAGTGGACCATTAGGGTTTGATGAATATACACGGGAAAAGCGGAGATGTGTTAGGATTAACATGGAGTGAATTCGAGAAGCAGACAGGCATTATTCGTTCCCTTATATTAGGTAATAGGTATATATGTAGATTTGTACACGTAGTTCGTTGTCATTGCTATGAAGCTTTGACATGTAATTCCTTGACGTACATGATGGGCCACTTTTGGCTCATAGGACATCCTGATATATACATGTGTATATATTTGTGTTTGTTAGTTATCAAAGGCAAAAGATAGCTTGTGTCTCTTATAATGATAATTTTTCTGTCTTGTTTTGCCACTTTATATATGGAACCCTACCTGAGGAATTGCATGAGCACATAGTTTGTATTCAATTCCTAATGAACGACCCTATTAGGAACTTTACTTGGTTAAACTTCTTGCATACAATATTTTTTTACTCGACTTAGTACAATATTTAGTGTGTGTATAATTCCGTCCCACCCGTTCAAATCACGTACTCGACTTAAATCTTGTGTCCGTCGTAGGCCAAATGAAAACACAACAAAGGCAAAAATATAGAAAATTGCATTGCCAATAACATCATGAAAGACATGCTAGTGAGCTGCCTGGTACATTTTCGTGCGGAAACTCCACGATGAAACGAGAGAATGAGAAGTACAATCTGAAGACCAAGTCAATGGACACGACACAAACACATTTCTCACGCACACTCAAAACATAGAAACACATGAACAAAGACACCGGGAAATGAGTCTCCTACATGATTTTTGGACACTCTAGGGTTTCATGTAAAATATCACAACAAGCTTATGGATGTACGCCCCCTCCAATTCCACCTCCAACGCCACCGCCGCCGACTCCACCGCCCAATCCACCGATGCCACCACCAACAGCACCGCCCAAACCACCAATCCCACCACCTACCCCACCCAAACCACCAGCTCCACCACCAACCCCACCCAAACCGCCAACACCGCCTCCTTTTCCGGTCACCCCACCCACGAGGGTGCCAGTTCCTCCTATATTGGCTCCAATCCCAACTCCACCGGCCGGCCCCGTGATCCCACCAATCCCTCCAACTCCACCGTACACCGGAACTCCACCGCCAGCTCCAGCACCGCCGACCCCAGCAAAACCACCGACTCCACCATACGTGAGAAGGTTCTTCTGGTCATTGAGGCCAGCACCGCTAGGCACATTTCTAGCCGTAGCTTGCACCACTACGAGAGCAAGAACCAACATAACACAGTGCCTTGCCATACTCTCTCTCTCTCTCTCTCTCTCTCTCTCTCTCTCTCTCTCTCTCTCTCTCTCTCTCTCTCTCTCTCTCTCTCTCTCTCTCTCTCTCTCTCTCTCTCTCTCTCTCTCAATACACAATTCAGCTTCTTGCTACAAGTACTCGTATGGCATAGAGCGAGATCGGGTTTGTCCTTTTAAAGGCACATGCGAGCGGTGAGAGACAGTTGCTGGCAGTAGATGGGGGATTAAATGCGGAGCTCGGGGTTTTGGTGTCTGTCCTAACTGAGAGAGTACTTGAGTCGCGGTGCTAGTAAAACCCGAGAACTGATAAATGCAAAGGCATCGTAAAAGTTCAGTCGTTTAAGCACGTTTTAACGTTCAAAACCGGTTCTTTACCATCTGGAATTCATCGATGAGTTATCAAAGCACGGCCAAGCGGGAAGTGGTGGGTAGAGGAAGGAGAGGGAGTAATTTCTGTGGCAAACGGTGTGCCAGTGAGATCGATGTCAGAAACAGCAGCAGGGTCATTTTATGCTGATGGAGAACACATAATCCGCCAGTGTGAGTTGTGAGTGGTGGCTCAGAATTTTGAAACCCTAGCTACTGTACACTTGGTACGTGCGAGGGGGAGCGAGAGCTGAGAGAGGAAAGTGTTACTATTTTGCCTGTAAGAAAAATTGATCTGGGCAGTGTTTCTGCAACTGGGTGTTTGTTTTTCATCATCCGGAGGGGGTTGAGTTTGTTGTATAATTAAAGTGGAAACTAACGTTGCAATCAAATCAATGCGAAATAATTAGAAAAATAAATAAGAAAAAATAAAA
This sequence comes from Syzygium aqueum, assembly GCA_031216185.1. Taxonomy (NCBI): domain Eukaryota; kingdom Viridiplantae; phylum Streptophyta; class Magnoliopsida; order Myrtales; family Myrtaceae; genus Syzygium; species Syzygium aqueum. The sequence continues at coordinate 15,839,150 of CM062238.1, forward strand.
ATTATCAAAAATTTATATGATTCAATTTGAATATTAGTACCTATTCTATGAATAAAACCGGTGGCGAATAATCTATTAATAATAAGAGAATCAGAGTTTAATGCTCGAGTATTTCCTATGCTAAAGTGTTTGCAGAGAAACGAGGCGATTGAATGTGAAGCTCAAGGTACAAACCCATCAGAGGTCTTCGTACGTCCGAGGATTGGCTTCGCCTGTTCTTTACTAAGTGCGGTTAATCGACAAAAGGCGTCCCCGTACGGCCGTTTCTGTGTCTTCGGCCGGTCTACAGCAGAAAAAGCAAAGGCCTCTTCCTCTGACGAAAACTTACTGACCCCTTATGTATATAGAATGTTGGAGCGCCTTTTGGGACGTCCAAAATTAAAGTCCTTCGCTTTTCTCTGTCGGCATCAGAGCTAAAGTCCTAGTCTTGATCCTGGTGAAACTTGAATATTTACGAAATCACCACCGTTCCATAGGAAATAGATAAAGTAAACTGACGGCCCTTGTCTTGGTTGAATTCTACCGATGGAACTTCAATAAATATTTTATCACCAACCCACCTCATATCAGGTCTTGTACCTTAATTTCAAACTCAAAACATAATTTAATAAAATTATATCTTTCTCTTTGGAGAATGTACATCAACACTAGACAATAATTAATTTCTTGCGTGATTTCCCATATTATTCACAAACTCTTGCCTCATAAGACGTCCCATATTATTCACAAACTCTTACGTGATAAGACGTAGTAATTCCTTACGACAGCGAGACGAATAGAGAAATATATCAGGCCAAAAGACCATGCAATCCATTTCACAACCTTGAGCAAAACTAATGGAGAAATATATTATGCCTCTCTCTCTCTCTCTCTCTCTCTCTCTCTCTCTCTCTCTCTCTCTCTCTCTCTATTTTTTTCTGATATTTGAGATAAATAGACTTCACAAAATTACTTTATTTCACTTTTTTGAATAAATTTTTAGACTTGACTACACCATATGAAAGTATGAAAACTTGATTGTACTTTCTTATAAGATTTAAGATTTCTGGTATACATATGTTTATTTTTTGTTTCTATAAAGAATGCATTGTGCCACGACCACTTTTCAACCAATTTTTTTAAGAGAAATAACATTACGTACACTATGTTGTCTTGCCAAGATCACATGGCATTAATGTGGTATCAACACGATGCAACATCATCACTAACTAAGACTAGAAACTAGAGTATGCAACACCAATCTGTCGATAGTTGTCATGGTCACGGGTTGATTTCGGCCAAGAACCAGCCCGGTCAAACCCGGGCCCGCGGTTCAAAACCGGAACCGGCCCGTGGCCTACGGGCCCGGTTCCGATTTCAAAAAAAATTAAATTTTAAATAAATAAATTTAAAAAAAAAAACTCCTACAACAAGGCTACACATCTGCAGGCCCTGCTGCAGCCTGTTGAAGGCTGCCTTGGCAACAGCAAAAAATAAAAAATAAAATAAAATAAAAAGAAGATAACCGTTGCAAATTGTAACAGTTATCTAGCTTTTTTATCCTAAATTTTCTTCTCATTTTTTTTATAAATTCTCTCAATACTCTTAATTCTCTTAAATTCTCTCAATACTCTCAATTCTCTCAAATTCTGTCAATACTCTCAATTCTCTCAAATTCTCTCAAATTCTCTTCTCTCAAATTTTCTCAATATTCTCAATTCTCTCAAATTTTCTTAAATTCTCTCAATTTTCTCAATCCGCACAATTCTCTCTTAATTCTCCCAATCAATCCGCTCAATTCTCTCAATCCACTCGAAAAATGACAAGTGGAAATCAAGTGCCAACTGGCAAAGGTAAGAATATCATGACGGAATCTCATCATTCTTTTGATCCTCGTGATTATGCAGATTTTCAAGATGATGAAATCAATATTTTTTCTAATGTGGAGCGCGTCTGACGCAAGAAAGTCTTCATCCTCCTGCCGAAATATCTACGATAAAGAAGGTGAAGCGGGAAATTACATCTGACATTTGGGATCACTTCACGAAAATAGAAGGTTTGATATTAGTCAAAAAAGGTATGATATAATTTGTAAACATTATGGAAAAAAATATATAAATATACAAATGGATAAGGATATGAAACATTCAAACGACATCTTAGGAGCAAACATCCAACCCAAGTGGGAATCGATATGAGGCAATAACAAATTTCTAGGTACATCAATCATAACACTTCCCCTTTATTTCGTTTTAATGAAAAAACTTATAAGGAAGAATTAGGTAAATTTGTTTCCGTTGAGCATTTATCATTTAATTTTGGAGAAAGATTTGATTTTAATCAATTTGTACAAAAAGCATGTGCTCCACAAGCAAAATGTGTTCCTAGAAATTCACTTAAATGAGTAATTAAAGATCTTTACAAAAATGGAAAAAAAGATTTACAAAACTTTTTTATGCAATTTAATGGATGCGTGCATATCGATAGTGATATTTGGAGTGATCATTGGCAAATTCATTCTTACATGGGCATAACATGTCATTGAATAGATGATAATTGGAGTATTCAAAAAAGAGTTATTGCATTTAGAGTTTTCGATGGTAAGCATATGGCAAATAATATTTATAAAATAATTAGGCAAATTTTAGAAGAATATTATTTGCTTAACAAAATTTTTTCAATTGATTTTGATAATGCGGCGGCAAATACCATTTCAATTGCCGATTTAGAAAATATTTGTAAACCCGCTTTTGGCGGAAAATTTTTTCACATTAGATGTGCTTGTCATGTTTTAAATTTAGTGTATAAGATGGTTTGAAAACTCTTAATATTTTTCTTGAAACAATAAAAATGACGATTCAATTTTTATGGAAACATCCCAAAAAAATGAAAGAATGGGGTAGATTTTGTAGAGAAAATGACAATAAGCCAAAAAGATTTCCAAGAGATTTCCAAGAGATGTTCCATTTTCCACTTGCTTAGTGAATCTTATGAATATAAAGATTTATTATGTGCATTCATTTCTAATAATATACCTCGGATTAATTTATACCCACAAGAGTGGGATATTTGCAAAAAAAATTTAGATATTTTAAAGGTTTCTAACGATGCAGCTTATACTTTGTCCAGTATTTATTATCCTACTATGCATTTATTTTTAGTAGAGTGTATTAATATTGTCGGAGTTTTTTAGGAATATGAAAATGATGTTGAATTACAACATACTATAGTAACAATAAAAATGAAGTGGCTACATTATTATAACGAAATTCTCATTATTTATTTAGTTGCTTGTGTTTTTTATCTACGTTGCAAATTAGATGGTTTAAGTGATTATTTGCATATGTATTATCAATGTTTACATTATGATATAGTAAATGTTACAACCATACTAAGTGAGGTTAAAAATGTAGTAATATAATTATATAATGAATTTTATACTAAATATAATTTAGGTGATTTTAGATATTCTCAATCTACCGAGATATAAAGTGAGAGTACATGTCAAATTAGTAAATGGTACCAACTTTTATTACATAGACAAAAAAAACAAAAGGGAGTAATAGGAAATATTTCTGAATTAGAGATTTATCTAACCATTTTTTTTTAATTTACTGAATCCGAAGGTAGTACAGGTTTTTTTAATTTTGGATTGGTGGAAGAGGCACGCAAGCCAATGCCCAATCCTGTCTCTTATTGTAAAATAAAATTTTTGTAACCCCTTGTTCCACAGTTGCGGTCGAACAAGCATTCAATGCTGGATATAATATTTTGGACAAGCATTGTTTAAGATTAGCTCCAGAATCAGTGGAGGCTCAAGTTTGTGTCGATGATTGGATGAAGGCTCAATACTAACAATAAGAGATAGATCGGAATAATGAATCTGAATTCTTTAACGACGCAGATACCACCGGTACTGGTACCGCTACCGGAACGGGCAACGACAACCGAGGGTAAAAGAACTATTGGAGTTGGCAAATATTTTGAGAACCCTAATTTTTTATACCAGGCACGCCCATATGAGTTTAGGAAAATCGAAGTATAATTCAATGATATGTGACCCTTGTGCACGGAATGTGGGGGTTCAGATAGGTTTAGATTTTGGGGTCATTTTAGGGCATATATATTGTGCTCCTTTTTTTTATAGATCATTGTAATGAATTGTAAGGTGCTTAATGATAATTTATTAAGTTCAAGTCCCCTCTTTATCTCTTTTTCTCCCCAAATTTGATTGCAATTTACATTTTGATTATAATTTATATTGAATAAGTCATTATTTCATAATTGCATAATTCATTAATTTATTACGGAATGAGGGGGTTCCGATAAACTTAGGTTTTTGGGTCATTTTAGAGCATATATATCGTGCTCCTTTTTTTTTATAGATCATTGTAACGAATTGTAAGGCGTTTAATGATAATTTATTAAGTTCAAGCCCCCTCTCTCTCTTTTTGTTCCCAAATTTGATTACAATTTGCATTTTGATTACAATTTATATTGAATAAATTATTTCATAATTCATTATTTTTTTATTTCATAATTTAATTTTTAAAATTTTAAATTATGAACCGGAACCAGCAGGAATGAGAACCGAAACCGGATCCTACCAGAAACCAAAACCGGCTCGAAAATGGCCCGGAACCGAAATCGGAACCGGAACCGGCCCGAAACCGGTCAGTTCCGATTCAGACATGGCCACGAACTAGAACCGGCTGGTTCCAAACCGTGGGCATGACTAGTCGATAAGGGCTAAGTGGCCCTCTACTATTGAGTCATGTGACCTGATCATCATCGAGGCACTTCTACACACTAAGAATTTCAATGAAAATTTTGTAAAGTGTTTGTGAGCTATGGCATTTTGTATAGGAAGTATCACAAAATACACTAGGATACGACGATATTAGGACGGTGGATCAGTTTTTTAAGGGACCATTGAAGCCCCCCTCCCCTCAGAATTAAAATTAGTGCATTTAGTGATTGAAAAACTAAAATGGAGTGATTTGATTGCGCTCACTGAGCACCAATAAAATTTATCCTAGAACGAACTCACTTACACCCTCATGAAGTTTTGCTTGCACAAGAAGACTGCACTTCCTGATGATAGGGTTTTAAGTTAAAGCAATGAAATGACTTGTTCCTAGGTTGTCCTTAAGAACATTGGTCGCATAGTGGAGTGGTCCTATGCTTACTCGGATTTTCATAAATCCTCGATTAGGTAAATTGACATATGTTCATTCATATGGGTGACCATTTACACCTGAAAGTACCCAACCCTAATGGAGAATACCACCCCTCTCTCCATCTCCCTTCTCTCTCTTATTGCATTCTGTTCAGACAATGCAGAAGCTGCCAGTCAACAGCGACCTTCATACCCTTCTTCCCATGCCGTCGCTCCTCTTCTCTCTCTCTCTCTCTCTCTCTCTCTCTCTCTCTCTCTCTCTCTCTCTCTCTCTCTCTCCGTCTCATCGGTCAAGAAAAGGAGGTGGCCAAACGTAGTCTCTTTGACACGGGAGACCAGATCAAGAGACGACCAGATCTTGTCTTTAGTGGCGCGGGAGAGATGTAGAGAGAGAGAGAGAGAGAGAGAGAGAGATCCCCGCTGGGCTGAGGCTCAAAGCAGTGGGCTAGAGGCAAAAGTGGCTGGAGGGGGGCTTCTGCAAAGGCCAATTTACAAAACACAGCAGGCGCACAGAGAGACAGAGAGAGAGGTGGTCAATCACCAATTGCCTTTTATTTCTTACTTAAATTCAATTCTGCAGTTCACACATATGACTTTTATTTCATTCGAAAACTCCAGAAACTTTCATGGCATTCAAAACGTGGATACGGGATACTCACATATGACTTTTCATAATTTTTTCTGAAAATTCGAACTTTTATAATTATTTTTTTACTGGAAAGCAAGAAGTAGTTTTTACTTATATTTTGAAGCGCTAACGGAGAGACTAATTAGAAAAAAGTGTTACCAAAGAAGCCCTCCACATTAGAGGTGATTGGTTTCTAGGTGAGCCAATGGAATTGATGGCATGTTCGTTTTTTTTTATTTGTCATTAATGTCCAAGATGAAATTAAAGATGTTATTGAAGATTTATGTGCTTTTACAATCAGTGAGTAACATGTAATAACTGTTGTGTTTTGATTTATTCATGTCATTTTACTCACGTGCATATGTAAACGTAATCACTCCAGCCTTGAAAAGCCTTCCTTTGTGAAAAGGGAGATAAATTAGGGTTTTTTCTAAGATTTTTAAGAAATTATAAGAAAAAATTGGTCCGATTCAAGTGAGCAATTCCACACCTGAAAATGGGAATCAGATCGAAATTCATCAGTTCCAAAATTGGAACCAATGCTCCTAGGAACCATCCAAAATCAGCCTGTCAGGGCAGTTCCTTTTGCTTGCCCCTACACCATATATCCATCCATGAACTTCACAAGGTGGAGCAGGAAAACTAAGCCATAACATGCAAAAAAAAAAAAAGTACTTGCCGCATGAAAAGGCTAGTCATTTAGCGTTTTAGAATTACAGAATTTTATGGTTCCATTATCTACTATTCGATATACAGTCTTTCTCTGCTAAGAATAATATCGATAAACTTTATAAGATTTGATATACTAAATGATGTATAATTGTAGTCGATGTTTATCCATGGGCCTGCCCCAGAAGAACACGAAAGACGCTTTGTCCTCAGCATCCCAATGCCAATTATCTTTTGGGTCAAAGCCCAATAACAATTCTGAGCATTTTTTTTCCCCTGTTGAATGTATATTGCCAAAATCCAATCGGACGTTGTTCTTTTCCTAGGATGAAAATGACAACGAAGGATTCGCAAAAGCCGAGAAATCAGAAAAAGTAAGACAGCAAAGCAATGAAGAACAGGAAAAGACACCATTCGTTTTGGAAACCCAATTGGCTGAAGGTCTCTTCGATGCATGCACGGGGGGACAAAACCCAACAGTGTTATCTGGTCGGACGAGAGCGTGCGAGGAGCGGATGATTTTAGTAGACTCGATTGTCCTATGACAAGCGAGGTGTCGCGACCCAATTTAGTGAAGGCGGGAATCATCGCAGAGGTCGGACAAGGGGCAGTCTCTTCGATGCATGCACGGGGGACAAAATCCAATAGTGTTATCTGGTCGGACGAGAGCGTGCGAGGAGTGGATGATTTTAGTAGACTCGATTGTCCTATGGCAAGCGAGGTATCGTGACCCAATTTAATGAAGGCGGGAATCATCACAAAGGTCAGAGAGTCTGGACAAGGAACAATTCTTAGCAGGCTTTTAGGATGGCAAATGAAGTAGAAATTAATCGAATTATGCATTGAACAAAGAGAGCGATTCTAAAATAGTATGTGAAAACTGAAATTAACTAATGGAGACGCATTTTAACGTAATGGAAAACATTGCCTTGAAACTCCATAGTTAAGTGACTCTAGGTTAAAGTATTATCAGAATGGACGACCTCCTAGAAAGTATCTATATGTACGTCAAAGAACAAAAACCGTGAGACTTAGTATGAGATAGGCTTAATACCTCGAATAAATTAATTCGGGGATATCACACGAGAAGTTCACTTACTCAAGGAGTGTCAAATCACTTGAAACTGCCGTAAATTGAGCAAAACATATGGTAGTCGATGAGGGAGAGTTTTCATTGTTTCCTACATGGAAGTCCCGAAATTCAAAGATGCCTAAGTCGAGGAGCTTGAAAGTCCAAAAGGTCGAAGTAGTGAAGTATTGACGTCTAGATATGCATCAAATGAAAATGAACTAATGAGATATCTATTGTGAGAGAGTTACGATGATTAATGGACACAACCGTGGGGTTAGAAATATTGACGATGGATAAATTATCGTGTGTCTGAAAGCACTGGCCACAACTTCGATAAATTGCGTTAATTAACAAATTGCAATGTTTCTTGACTCATAATATCATCTTTAATGAACTTTGATTAGAAAAAAACGTGACACTGAAAAGTCATGAGTCCTAATTTGAAGTATCAAGTTTCATGATGTTACTCAACAAGATCTTTAGATGAATGCCAAAAGCTATGTCCTCTTTTCACTGCTTCACTCTATCTTACCATTCATTCACCCAAAGACTTTGTGCGAGAATGAGATACAATAGGAAATATTTTCATAGATGTCAGCAGCTATACAATCGTATCCTGAATTGGGAATATTAAATAAGGTTAATACCACGAAAAATCCTAAACCAATACACATATGACAAATTTATCAAAAACTAATTTTTGACCATCGAAAACTCCAAACCGGTACACTTGTGACAGATTTACCTTAAATTAATTTTTTGACCATCAAATACCCCAAATAGGTACACTTGTGACAAATTTATCATCCGTTAAATTGGATACATGTTATAGACAGAAGGTAAAACTCCAAACTGGTACATTTGTTAACTGTCGCGTGTCATGCAACTTAGAAATTTGAAAGGTAAAATTGTTATGAGTGTATCGGCTTAGAATTTTTTAGGATCAAAAAATTAATTTAAGTTAAATTTATTGCGGGTGTACTAACTCGGGATTTAGGCCAAAATTCTTCCCGATGAATTTCGGGAACATAGAAGATCGAATTATGACGCGACGCACTTAAATTCGCATATCGACAAATTTATTTAGGGTCAAAAGTATATCGACATAGACTAGCACGACATGAACCAATCATACGCCATGTTGAAACCAAAACCAGGACACGTCGTACCATCCCGCCCAAGTCGATATGAATTTTCGAACACGACTATCACGTGCCGCGCCTCGAAGCAACCAACAAGCGACACGTGGCACCATTCAGCGAAGGTGTCTGTGAGAACTTCCCGGTGCTCCCGGGGTGAGGCTATCAAACCTCCCGCGGGCGACAACACGACGGCGTTCGACGGAGCGAAGGAGCTCGAGCGCGTTCATTGGCGGGATTCGAAGAAGAAGAAGGAGGAGAGGAGGAGGGTGGGGGGCAAGCGACGTCAGAGATGGCTCGACACGTAAGGGCGTTGCAGCAAAACGGTCGTGCCCCGCCGCTTAATCCCGCGAATCATGACAGAAGAAAACCCAGAAAACCAGACCAGGCTGAGGTTTAATGCCGTGCTAATCCTCACTCCGATTGGAGCGAATCGGTCCACCTCCTAATTTTTACGTGGAAATTCGGAGAATGCAGGGGGGAAAAGGATGGCCAGAAAATGTAAAAACTTATCTCGAGGATAATTAATGCAGCTTCTGCAGCTAAGCATGCATGGTCCCAAACCTCTTAGGAAACAACCGGTTAAAGAAAGTTCATTATTTTCAATACGCCGGCTCGTGACATGTGCAATCAATGTATTTGAAATGAAGATAGCTCACTTGATGGATGCGAATTGACAGGAGTTTGAAGTACGCTCGCGGACAAGACCGTATTTTATAGCAGGATTTGATTACACCGATCGAACCCGTGCGTTGTGATCGAACACGAAACTTGAAATTCGAAATCAAGGATATCCTAGGAGGTGAGTTTTTTTTTGGAGGGATTGAGAACTCGATTAACTCCGTTTTCCTAGTCGTCTCGGCATGAGTGACAGCTGGTGAACCGTGTAGAAAGTGGCCTGCGAAATCCGATTTCTCGTGCTCTCAGGAAGTCATGACCATAAATATAAACGTTATTATCATTAAATCGCGCGACGTGAGCGTTTAACAAAATTGACAGTAAAGCAGTGGAACGTTATGGGTTATGGGTGGGTGGGTCGAGGCCCTTTGACCTATATTGGCTTTGTGTGCCCGCCTTTCCCAGGTAAAAAAGGACCTCAATCACCACTGATTCGGCTAGCGAATAAAAACAATAAGATAATATAAAATTTGCATATATTAAATGCTCGTGAGGTTCTTGTTAAGTATATTTTATTTAAAATAATTCAATTTTAAAATTCCTAGTATGCATAACACGAGGGTAATCAATGCGTTGGAAACTATAAAGTTTCCTTAATTGATTGCTTAACGAGTGTGTTTAGGACACTCTTTCACAAAATATCTTATGGTTCTTATTAAGGAGTTCCCCAAGTGCACTTAACAAGAGCTAAAAAAAATCGCTGTTTCACGACATACAATATCCGATTTCTCATGCTCTTAGAAAATTACTACCATATACATAAACATTATTGTCATTAATCATGTGATGTGAGCTTGTAACTAAATCGACATTGAAAGTGGTGGAACGTTATGGGTTATGGTGGGTGGGTTAAGGCCCTTTGATTTATATTGGTTTTGCATGCCCTCTTTTCCCGGGTGAAAAGGGACCCCAATTACCATCAAATTAGAAGAAAAAAAAGGAATTAACACCGATCATGTAAAAATCTAAATATATTAAAAGGGTATTGTTAACGAGTGCCCGCAAGGTTCTTATTAAATATATTTATTCATAATAATTTGCTTTTCAAAATTCTGATTGTTCATAACATGAGAGTAATCCATGCGTTAAAGTATGTAAATTTTACAAAATCTATCATATGGATCTTATTAAGGAGTGCCCCAAGGGCACTTAACTAGAGTTTAAAAAAAAACAAAAAGTTCACAATATAAATTAGAAAATATTAAATAATGAAATTGCTTATCTTTTCCGTCATGTCGTAGGTGAAAATACAAGTTTCAAAATATATGCTCAATGCTTGCTTGTTATCAATTTACTCGTTAATAACCAGATCAGAAAAGATATAATAAACGTTGAGAGAGCTAAATTATCACATCTCGTCTTCCTTGTTCTCTTTTTCTCTCTCTGTCGCGCAATGTGAACGGGATTCCAGAAGCTCCCCAAAACGTGGTTCCAAACAAAAAACCGAGCACGTTCGTAAAAGCAAAAATATAAATATGACGAGCATCTTGTTTTTCCGCGTTTTACATTTTTTAAAGGGCTGATGGCACCGCTATGCGCAACCATCCAGTGACGAACGCATGGCGAGTGGCACAAAATCCGGAGTGTGAGTGCGAGGAAGTATCGGCACCATTTCCATCTTTTGCATTTTCTGTTCCTTTTGTTTTTTTCCTCTTTTCGCTTCCTTCTCTCTCTCCGAGTCCCCATAAACTGTCTTCTTCTTCTTCTTCGTCTTCTTCGTCTTCTCATCACATCTCTCTCTCTCTCTCTCGTCAAAGAACACCCTCTTAAACTTAAAAGTCTCGCAGAAAAAATTCCATTTGATGATCCTTATCGTAAGCCCGAAGAGAGGTTAGAGACTGAACCGAACCTTCTAGTTCTCTTGTGATGGTTGCAGTGAGTTCTGTATAGTATTTAAGCAAAGTGGGACTCTCACCAAATAGATTGTAGATTCGTATGTTTTTGTGTTGGAAAAGATTTCGAACTCTTCTGTGGATAACTTGCTGGTCTCATTTTCTGCTGTGCGTGGTTTGCTCAGAATTGGAGTGATGAGAGGTCGCTTTCTTCGATGATCTTTGCGGGTTCTGTATTTTATTAAGTGATTATTTTATGTAAGTTTGTGTCTGTGTGTGTGTGTGGGTGGGTGAGTGGGTGGGGTTGGGGGTGTTGATGGACCAGATGGTTTATGTTGCTTCTCTGGGTTGAGATTCTGATGGTCAGAAACAACTTGCCTCTCTTTGCTTCCTTAATCAACTACATAATCTCAACTTGCCCTTATCCGTGCACTGTACAAACCCTAACAACCTCCTCCGTTTCTTTGTTCATCATCTTCTTCTTCTTCTTCTTCTTCTTTCCCTTTTTTTTCATCTTCTTCTTCCCCTCTTGATCAGATCCAGCTCTTTGACATATGTGAAGCGGAACCAACCAAAAAGGAAAAAAGAGGAAAAAACAAAAGAAAACAGAAACACAGATAGACCTGAGTTTGGGAAAAAAGAGTATCATGCAAGCGGAGCAATTCTACGGCGGAGATCGGAGTTTCGACAATGCGCTTTTCGCTGTGCCGAAAGGCAAGCGCACGATGGAGGCGGAGCCTGTCGTCGTGAACAGCGGAGATCCCGGCAGAGAGATGTGGCTGGACGAGCAAGAAGACGAAGAGGAGAATTTGCTCAACGTGAACGAGGCGGCCTCCGTCTTCTACTCCGACTTCCCTCTCCCGGACTTCCCGTGCATGTCGTCGTCCTCGTCTTCCTCCTCCACCCGCGCCCCCATCAAGGCAACAACATGCTCGTCGTCCTCCTCCACCTCGGCGTCGTCGTCGTCCTCAGCGGCCTCCTGGGCAGTCTTGAAGTCCGAGGACACCGCCACAGACAACACCGAGAATAGGAAGAATAGTCGCAGGAGCGGCGATTGTGACAACAACAGCAACCCTTTTTTTCAACATGTAGGAGAAGCGGATGCCCCGTCTCAGGCGCTGTCCTCCACAGCGTCGATGGAGATCATCCTCGAGCCGCCTGTGGATCAGGCCTCCACGGATGCAGTGGGCTCATTCATTGATGCGATGGACACTTTTGGGTACATGGACTTGCTCGAGAGCAACGACTTCTTCAACCCAGCGTCGCTATTTCAGAGCGAAAACCTGCTGGAAGAGGAGTTCCTAAATCAAGAGCGTGAAGCCAAGCTGGCGGAGCAACAAAACCATCTGGCACAAGCGACCGCGGCCGAGGCAGACAGCGCAACTCAGACGGCTCCAGTCTCGGACGAGATGGGGGCGGTGTTATTGGAGTGGCTCACAGAGAACAAAGACAACATTTCAGCTGATGATTTGAGGAGGATCAAGATCAAGAAAGCCACAGTGGAGACAGCAGCGAAGCGTTTAGGCGGTGGAAGAGAAGCTATGAAGCAGCTGCTCAAGCTCATACTTCAGTGGGTCCAGACTAACCACCTCCACAAGAAGCGCTTGAAAGAATCAGCCTCAGTCTCAGCCTCTCAAGTACCCTACCAAAACCGAGAACCGTTTCACCACCACCAAAACCCTAACCCTAACTTGAGCTTGTCGCCAGAACCCAACGGCCTCCAGCCCCCAAGTTTCCCCCACCAGCCGCAATGGATCGCTCCGCCGCCGCCTTATGTTGCGTGTGCAGCCCCAATGATGGAAGTGTTGCCGCCTCAACCCGGTTATGGCCCAGCACCTGGTTATATGGGTGATCCTGTGTATTGTCATGGAGCTCCTCCTGATCATTTAAGTGGAAACGCTTTTCCGCCCGAATACCATATGATCAACTCGGCGCAGACGTGGCCCATGTCACAGTTCTCTTTGGCCTCGCAGCCCTATGATTACCCGGAGAATTTTCACCAGCCACCACAGGCGCACGGTTTAAGGTTTTACCAGCATCATCAGTACCCGTTTCAGTACTATAATGGGAATGGCCAGAGGCTGGTAAGATTAGGGTCCTCAGCAACAAAAGAGGCGAGGAAGAAGAGGATGGCAAGGCAGCGGCGGTTCTTCTCCCACCACCGGAGCAGCCACCACCACCACCAGAGCAACCAGCAGGGTAACCACCAGAGCATGGCGGTGGCAGCGGAGCAACATGCAGGGCTTGTGGGGGAGAACTGCGCCATTCCAGAAGCTGCTCATCCAGCTCATAAGCACCCGGGAAGCTGGGTGTATTGGCCGTCCCCGGCTAATGCCGGGCCGGTGGCCGCTTCACCACCCCTTCTTGTGGTGGATCCGATGCAGGTGGCTCATCCAGCGGACCGGCCAGCCATGCAACCCCAGAATTATCAGCGGCAGGTGGTGCCAGAGGGGAGGCAGGTGGGTGGGTCTCTATTTGATGGGTCATTTTTGCTAGATTAATTAATCTTAGACGTTGATGAACAAGAAAATTATGCATTTTTTGTTAGGGTTGGAAGTCAGAGAACAATCTGAAGTTTCTTCTTCAGAAAGTGTTGAAACAGAGCGATGTGGGGAATCTAGGCCGGATTGTTTTGCCAAAGGTAGACACAACGATTCCCTTCTGAGAGATTTTTTTTTTTGGTTTTGCTTTGAGAGATTGAAGTGCACTCTTCTTGTGTTTGTTTTTAAAAAAATTTGTTATTGTACATAGTATTATCAATGACAATTTTTTTAGCTGGTGATTGATTTATCAGTGATTAATGAGGATAATAACGCTGTTCACGATATTGATATAAATTGATCAGAAAGAAGCCGAGACCCACCTGCCGGAGCTGGAGGCAAGGGACGGGATCTCCATACCCATGGAAGACATTGGGACCTCCAAAGTCTGGAACATGCGTTACAGGTTTCTTTTCTCCTTTTCAGTTTTTCGCCTTCTCTAAGATTCAACATTACCTTCGGATTTGACTGTGACATGTCACGCATGTATGGTCTTCATTGTTGTTCCCTTATATTTTTTTCCAGATTCTGGCCAAACAACAAAAGCAGGATGTACCTCCTCGAAAACACAGGTGAGTTTTTTTGGTCTATTTTTATTGTAAGCTACAAAATTTTAGTGTGCAACACCTAATACAATTGACGCACTGCTAACACAGTGTCACGCGTCCAATCAAATGTTTCTCGCTCATTGTTTGTCGATCTCGTGGTTTTTCCAAGATTTGTTCTGTGTTTGTAGAGCGCTCCAATGAATTCTTTTCTTTGTTCTTTGCATTCTTGCAGGAGATTTTGTGCGAGCAAATGGGCTCGAGGAAGGAGACTTCATAGTCATATATTCGGACGTCAAATGCGGCAAATACGTAGGGCATTTGTCTTTCTGCACTCGTGCTTCGTTTCATACGTTCTTTGAACTGGCGTCGTTTCGCATGGATTCAGTTCATATTGGCGACGAAACTGAATTTGACTGATCTGGCGTACGCGCGTGTTCTTTCATTCAGATGATACGAGGAGTCAAGGTACGGCAACCGGAGGGGACGAAGCTGGAGGCTCACAAGAGGCCCGAGAAGCCGCAGAGAAACGTGCATGCGTGCTCTTCGCAGAAGTAGGCCTCAAGCAAAACCAGAGTGTTCTATATATATTTAAGTAATTAACAAGAAACAAGACCAAAAAAAAAACCCCCTTTGACTCTCTCTCTCTCTCTGTCCGTCTGTCCTCCATGCACGAGGCTTGGTCGACAAATGGAGGGCTCTGATCTTCTGGCGGGTAGGGGCCGTTGGGCCCAATCGTACGGCCCCGGGTTGTCTGCAGAAGGTGGTGCAGAGAGGCTGACAAATTTCATGCAGAGAGAGGGAGAGAGGAGGGCGACGCTTTGGTTTCGGTGTGTGAGCGTGAGGAGTTATTACTGAAGCTCTTTTCTTTTCCTTTTTTTTTCTTTCGTTTCCTTTTTCTTTTGTGAGAAAAAAAATAGTGGTGACATTTTAGGGTTTGAGAAGGTGCGTGCTGTGTTTTGATGGGAAAGACGTGGGGGTCTCGTGCCTTTCTCCATCGCCGTCGTTCTGGTCGTCGTATGTCGTTGTACTCTAATATTAAAGAGAATGTCGAATAAAAAGAGCCATAGGTTTATCTTGTTTTGTTGTATTAAGTTAAGTAACGTGTCTTTGGTTGTTTTTGGTTGTTCGAAAGGGTCGCGTGAAATATTTTATCGTAAAGAATGTTACATCAGGAGTGATTGGTTCCCTATTTTACTGGTCATGTTCCACTTTGGAATCAAATACCGAACCGGGAGGACTGATTCCCAATTTTGAAGACCGGGTGATCCGGTCCAGTCTAATGGAACAGTTTAGTTTTTTATATTTTTTCCACTACAAGGAGAGAAATTAAGACAAATATTAACATATTGACAGAAACAGATCTTCGTAATGCCAGGTGCGAACATATTGACAGAAGCGACAATGAGTGAAAAGTCAATGTAACGCTTGCGAACATATTGACAGAAGCGACGATGAGTGAAAAGTCAATGTAACGCAACAATAAAGGAAAAACGTTATACGTGAGTTTAGTTCATATTTTACTATTTTTTTAAGAAATAAAAATGAAAGTATATATGTAATCGGTCCCGTCTGGTCTTCTTTTAGAACCGGGAACAGGACCGACACTTCCGGGAATCGGACCACACCCGCTGGTTAGGTCCGGTCCAAACGGTCCATTTTGCACACCTCTATGTTACATAGGAATCGAGATTGGTGGGGCCTAAATAATATAGGAGGTATGATTAGTACATAATAAATTGATCTCAACGGCGAAAGTCACATGATCCAACAACGGCTGAGATGATAATGCAAAGAGCAACTTTCGATTGAAGTTACATAAGCTCATCCTCGAGCTATAACAAGAAAATAAAGGTCAAATACAATGTATATAGGTGTTATTGAACTAGTGAATGATCATATATTGATAATGCAGTCCAAAAAACTTTTCATTTCCCCAATTTTTCGCGGGTACTGTTCACTGTTCAGATGCTCTCTGTTGGGCTCTTCGTGAACACTGTTCACCCGCTGGAGGAATGGTGATTCCGACTGCCTTCCGGCGAGCTTTTGTGCTGGGATTTGGAGGCTAGCACCCTCATCTGTTCATCTTCCTCTCCTTCGAACGATTTTCCATCCCTTGCAGTCTGGAATCTGGAATTTCAAATCTGATTCCTGCTCCTCCTTTGTCCGTCTTTGTCCGTCTCTGGAATCCCGACCTTCGACGGCTCAGGTAGCTAGGCTGTGTTCCTGGGAGAATACTCAGTCTTCAATCCCCCTCTCCTTGTCTCTCCTTTGCAATCTTCCTCTTGCCCTGAGCTCAGGAGGGTTGGAGTCTCGACGAAACCCCTGTTGAACTCGTTGGGGGTTACGGCCAAGCGAGTACATCACCAGATAAATTATCTGGGCTGCTTTTGAAGGTACATTTGCTCTAGTTCTGCTCTGTCTTGGCTTGGATAGACCTCTATATTTGCTGAGTATAAGGACAAGTTTCCCTGGTTCTGCTCTGCCTTGGCTTGGGTAGACCTCTATATTTGCTGAGTATAAGAATAGGTTTCCCCGGTTCTGCATACCTGCTGTTTGTGGAATTGTCTAGCTGAGGATGGTCTGAGCTGGGCCAGTTGTTGTAACATGTTTGAGGATATTTCAATGGACTCTTCTCTGGTTGTTGAGTCTCTTCAGGAGACTGCTGAGGAAGGGGGGGGCCTGTAATGGTTCTTAAGGGGAAAAAGGTCCTCAATGGTCAGGAAGTTGCATCAATGGATGGCCCGAGATTGCTGCTTAAAGGGGATCATAGTCGCAGCAAGAGCAGAGGTCGCTCAAAGAATAGGAACTTACCCCCTCTGCGTGGTCTAAAAGGGGTCCCCAATCGGTCTACATCCAGACCTCCCAAGGCTGGTAATCCGAATGTGGGAAAGGAGTCTGCTATCCCCCAAGCACAGCTGAATGGTGCTACTGGTGCTCGAACTTGGGCTAATGTGGCAAGAGTGATGGCTAAAGGCTATAACCTTGCGTATGTCCCTCCGTTGGTTGATAATGGCGAATTGGTTGTGGACATCACACCTGATGTAGCAGCTGAAGAACATCCACGTTGGCTTGAATGCATCGTGGGACATTATATTGGAAGGAAAGTCCCTTTCAAACTTACCGAAGAAGCCATCAAGAAGGCTTGGGGAGACCAGGTTGCTGACATCAAATTACATGAGAATGGGTTTTATTTCATCCAAGTCCCAAATGCAGACTTCCGGAGGAAACAGATTGATTCGGGACCTCTGTCAATCTTCAGAAGCACTATGCTTCTACAGCAATGGCATGCAAAACTTAAGCTTAAGAAGGGCATACTAGACACCATCCCGGTATGGGTAAGACTCAGGGATATTCCCTTCTCCCTCTGGTCCTCTGCTGGCATTGGTAGAATAGCTAGTGCAATAGGCAAACCTCTCTATGTTGACTCTCAAACTGAACAAATGACAAGAATCTCCTTTGCCCGGGTCTGTGTTGAAATCAAGGCCACGGCGCCTAGGCTAGAGTCGATCAAAGTCAGATGGGATGGGGATATGCACTTGATCAACATTGAATATGAGTGGAAACCACTTGCATGCCCTTCCTGTGGCATCTTTGGCCATAAAACAGGCTCAGCTGAATTCCAATGTGCCCCGACTCCCTCTGAACACAGACCTATGAATGCCTCTTCGCCACAACCAGATGCTGGTTGTACTTCTGCCTCTAAACTCAGACCTGAGGATACCACTCGGCCACCAACAGAAGCTGGCTGGACGTTGGTCTCTTGGAATAAATCCAAGCATTCTACTCTTAAGGACCCCAGCCACACTCCATCTGACTCTGGAGCTCCTCAGTCTACAACACATGGGAAGGGTGACTCTCATGCTCTATATACACAGTCCCCTCCTCAGCAGACCAGGACCTCGGCCTCCCGGATGAGCCTAACCCCAGATGGACCACCTTCAGAACTTGATTCTCATCTGAATGAGGTCCCTCCTTCCGTTAACCGCCTTTCTACTGTGCGGGGAGGTTCATCTGATCAGCCCCCCCCCCAGAACCAATCTGTTCTGGGATCTCAAGTGTCTCCCAATAGAGGGGACATGAGCACCCCAACCCAAATGGCCTCCTTGACAGCAGACTCCATTCAAAAGGGTCCTTTACTGCTTGTGCAGGGCCTGTCCTCGACAAGAAGCAATAATGAGGCCTCTGACCAGCTCGTTGATGTTCATGCCCAAGTATCCCTCTCCTCCACCGGGGAATCATCTGGCCTTCAGTTAGAGGCTGATTCTGATGACCTGCTCGAGGAGGAACTCGCATTGGTGACCCTCCCCAACACACGGTCATGCACTCTAGCCTCGATAATTGAAGGGGCCTCCAAACTCTCTTCTGGAATGGAACCATTGCTGGACCAAAACTTAAAGACACTTAGCTTGTCCTCCTCCAAGAAATCTAGGAGGCGACAGGCTCGGCGTTCTCAGCAGTAAATTTCCTTTGCTATGTTTTTTGGAGTGTGGAACATTAGGGGGCTAGTTAATCCCCTCCGCCAAGCTGAGGTTCGACACTTTATTCGTTCTAATTGCCTTTCCTGCATCGGTGTCATTGAAACCAAATCCAAAGCCTCTCTTTTTGTTGATATTTCTAGAGGCCTTTGTCCTGATTGGGTTTGGCTCTCCAACTATGATTCCTCCCCTCTTGGTAGGATCCGGTTTGGGTGGAACCCGGCTGATCTGGAGATCACCCTTTTGTCTTCTTCAGATCAGATGATACATGTGCAGATCAAAATGCTGCAGTTGAACAAAACTTGTCTATGTACTATTGTCTATGGCGAGCATTCCTTTGTCAAACGGTGGCTTCTTTGGGCTGACCTCTTGAGGCTCTCTTCTTGCACTCTCCCTTGGCTTGTTGCGGGTGATTTTAATGTCATTAAAGAACCGGCTGACCGACTAGGTAGTTCAACTCCCTGGATCCCGGCATTTGATGAATTTGGGGATTGTCTGAATCAGGCTGGGCTTGCAGACATCAGATATGTGGGTTGTAGGTATACTTGGACATACTCTACAAGTGCGAATAGGAAACTTCGCAAGATTGACCGGGTGCTATCCAATGACATCTGGACGCAGCAATTTTCCTATTCGGAAGTTTCTTTCCTTCCTCATGGGATCTCCGACCATTCTCCTATGGTGCTCAGAATCCTCCAGCCTCATCACACCAAGAAGCCATTCAAGTTCTTTAACTTCTGGACCTCGCATCCCCAATACCTGGAACTTGTGGAGCAAGCATGGGACACTCGGATTGAGGGCTCTCCTATGTACACATTGTGCTGCAAACTGAAGGCTCTCAAGGCGAAATTGAAGCAGCTCAACAAATCCTCTTTCTCCGACATTTCCACGAGGACTAACCGAGCTAGAACTGATCTGTTTGCTGTTCAAACAGCTCTTGAGCTTCAACCTTTTGACCAAGCCCTGCAGGAACGTGAAATGGAGCTCATGAAAGTTTACTCTTCTTTGCGCCTAGCAGAGGAGTCTTTCTTCCGTCAGAAGTCTCGCATTCGGTGGCTCAAGGAGGGCGATTTGAATACAAAGTTTTTCCATCACTTTGTAAATAAAAGGCGCTCGCAAAACAGAATTCTTTCGGTTTCTGATGCGGATGGGGTCTTCATATCTGACCCTCCCCGAGTCAGACAACACATTGTTGGCCACTTTCAAGGACTTCTCAATGGTTCAAATGCTGTTCACAGTTCGATTAGGGAGATTAGGCAGTTCATTGGCCAAGCGTTAGATGATAATCAGAGACACTTGTTGTCACAACCGGTCTCAGATGAGGAAATTCAAAATACCCTCTTCTCACTTACTAAGGGTAAAGCCCCGGGCCCAGACGGCTTCACTGTTGATTTCTTTAAATCTACTTGGGAGATCACTGGCCCATCCACCGTTAAGGCGGTCAAAGATTTTTTTGAGACGGGATGCTTACTCAAAGAGATCAACTACACGATTCTTACACTAGTGCCAAAATCTATCAACGCTTCGGCGATGTCTGATTTCCGTCCTATTGCCTGTTGTAATACATTATATAAATGTATCTCCAAATTATTGGCTAGATGGCTGGCACGTGTTCTTCCTTCCCTTATTGGCTCGGCTCAAACAGCGTTTGTTAAAGGGCGGCGAATAAGTGATAATATTATGCTCGCCCAAGAGCTTTTTGCGGATTTCCACCACCAACCTTACCTTCCTAAGTGTGCCCTAAAAGTGGACTTTCACAAGGCTTTTGATACTGTTGATTGGACCTTCATTGAAAACGCCTTGCTAGCTTTCAACTTCCCTCCTTCTTTTGTCAAGTTGATAATGACTTGTGTCTCTACTGCGAAATTCTCTGTCTCTATAAACGGGGAATTACATGGTTTCTTTGGAAGTACTCGTGGTATCCGTCAAAGCGACCCCTTATCACCTTATCTCTTTATTTTGGCTATGGAGGTATTCTCCGGAATTCTCAAAGCTAAAACAGAGACTCCGGACTTCCACTGGTATTGGCGTTGCAAATCTACCAAGCTTTCACATCTCTTTTTTGCGGATGACGTTCTTCTATTTGCTGAAGGCCACCTCAGATCCGTTGAACTAATCAAGCAAGCTCTTTGTCTATTCTCTGAATGGTCTGGGCTTCAACCTAACCCCTCCAAGAGTGAGGTCTTTCTTTCTGGAGGGTCCCCGGAGTTGCGCGACCAGCTCCTCCAATGCCTCGGGTTTATGCAAGGAACCCTCCCCTTCCGTTACCTTGGGGTCCCTATCATATCCTCCAGGCTCAGCAAGGAGGACTGCAAAGCTTTAATTGATGCTATCACAGCTAGAGCCCGCTCTTGGAGCCACCGGTTTTTGTCTTTTGCCGGTAGGCTTCAACTTATTAAATCGGTCCTCTATTCTATCCAGGTTTATTGGGCCACTATCTTCTCCCTCCCGAAGTCCGTTTTATACACGATTGAGGCTACCTTGCGCCAATTCCTATGGAAAGGTCCTGATCTTGGGCCAGGTGGAGCTCGGGTAACATAGAATGCCATTTGCTTACCCAAGGCCGAAGGTGGGCTAGGCATCCGGCGACTTGTTGAGTACAACAGGGCGATGATCATTAAGCACATATGGCTTCTTTTCACGGATAAAGAATCCTTATGGTGTCAATGGGTTCATTCTAATTTTATAAAAAAGGCCAACTTCTGGATAGTCTCCAAACCCACCTTCTGCTCTTGGACCTGGAAGAAGATCCTTAACATGAGGCCTACTGCCCAAACTATGTTCTACTGGAAGATTGGAAATGGCCATTCTGTTTCTTTCTGGTTCGACTCGTGGCACCCTCGAGGCCCTCTATACCGTCTTTTCAGTAACAGGGACATATACCAGTCCGGCATTCCTAGGGATGCCTCGGTTAGGACTTTCTGGGAGGGTACTTGGCTACCTTCACCTCCTCTAACTTCTATTATGAGTTGGACGGCTCCCCATCCGGTTTCTTCGAATGATGCTAATGACACCTTTTGTTGGCTCCCTCATCCTTCAAGAACCTTTTCGGTTGCTCTAGCTTGGAATCACATCCGCATGAGAGGACGACCGGCTCCTTGGCACACTTTTATATGGGATCAATCTATTGCTCCACGCCATGCCTTCCTTTTATGGGTGGTCTCCCTTAATAGACTACCTACCCAGATATTCCTCATGCATAATGGAAGGATTGACAACGCTCTCTGCGCCTTTTGTAGTTCCACCCCTGATACTATCAACCACCTATTCTTTGAATGTTCAACGACCGGCAGACTGGCTTCCATGTGGGCAACGAAATGCTGTCTACCTCGGTGCAACAGGCCATGGCAGGACCATATCCAATGGGCGATGCAAGTTTTTGGAGGTTCCTCGTTTGCTCACCGGATTGCTAGATTTTCCTTTGGCTCCTTATGTCACCTCATTTGGACCGAAAGGAACAATGCTATATTCAGGGACAAGAGTATTCACATCCCGGCTATGCGCAAACACCTTCTCAAAGCTGTCAAGGACAAAGTCAACTCCATGGGTGAAATCCAAGACACTTATAGGAACCGTATTTTGCTAAGGAATTGGGACCTCCCGGCTTCTATTCTCTCCTTCAATAGGAGCCCTCCCTAGCTTCGATTTCCTTTTCCAATCTTTTGATTGGCTTGTTGTCCCTCTTTGGGTCTTCTCTTTTATTTTCCTTGTTTCTCGCTCTCTATTCTTGTATAGCTCCTGCTGAACCTCTCCTGATCTTTTATAGACATTCCTATGTCTCTATTAGGTCATGACTTGGTTTGAGCTTAGGTTGTATTGGTTTTTATGAAAAGTTATATACATTTTTACCTTACCAAAATATATATATATTGATAATGCAGTAGCTCAACCTACATGAACTTGGCCCACTGTTTCACGCACTTTCGAGCATGTGCATGAATTGGGCCGTTCGTTCACGTCGAATCAATTTCGGGCAGGGCCGGATCAGCTCAGTATGAGTTGCGATTGGAGGACTCGGGTTGTTTAATTTGGAAGAGAGAGGGAGAGGGGAACGAGATTTTACAAGTTGTCTCGACTTTTTAGTCAACTCGATGTGCCTCCAAGACTCCAAGTCTGACTAGAATCAGGTCAAAACCAGGAGACATATGTAAGATGAGTACTCTTTATTTCCCCCCGAAAACCGAAACCCGCTCCGATGGACGTGGACAGACCTCGAGGCGAACTCGAGATCGAGCTTAATCATGTCACTCAAGCTCGTTCCGTTCAATTACCCCTTCACGTTGGGCGGGCCTGCATGGATCGAGGCACCGACCCGGCGCATGAAGAGGTCCATTTTAGGCTTAACTGGCCCATCTAGAAAATGGGGTTCTGCAGATTTGGCACACCATCATCAATTTCCTGGTGAATCAGAAACCGGTGAGTTTGATTAGCATGAAATGAGGTCGGCAGACCATTTTGCAGCTGTGCATGGCAACGCAAGAGGAGAGGGAGACAGCACACCGAATTGTTGAAGTA
Organism: Syzygium aqueum; assembly: GCA_031216185.1. Taxonomy (NCBI): domain Eukaryota; kingdom Viridiplantae; phylum Streptophyta; class Magnoliopsida; order Myrtales; family Myrtaceae; genus Syzygium; species Syzygium aqueum. The sequence goes on from CM062238.1 coordinate 15,862,404, forward strand.
ACTTGCAACGTTAAAGCTAATGGTTTAAGCCCAGATTATTCCTATATTCTGCACAACAATGCCCCGTAACAATCGATCATGATCATGCAAAAAAAACCATATCTTGAAAGAAACTCTCCAATTCTACAGGAACAAATTCCGCTCTCTCTCTCTCTCTCTCCCTCTATGTTTTGATGAAACTGAGAGCTGTTTTCACTTCCGTCCCACTACTTAAATGATGTGTGCCCATGAGATGAGGAGTACAGGAGCGATGAAGCAGAGAAGCTTGCGGTGTTGCTGCTCCTGGCGTACGCTTCTTGTTGCCTAATTGTCACAGGTCTCTTCCTTGAGCCATCGCCGTTGTCTTCATCTTCACGTCCCTTCACTGCTGAAGTCCCGTGATGATTCCTGAGCATGTTGTCCACCTTCAAGCTCTCCTCTCTCCCCTGCCTTATCTCCCCTATCAAAGCTGCCACGTCCTTCATTGTTGGCCGGTCGGTCGGGTTCGCGTTGACACACAGCATCGCCACCCCCAGCGTCTGCAGCATCTCGTCAATCTCGGCCTGGGGCCGGGCCCTCAGGCTCGCATCGAGCACCATGGCTCCCCCTCTCCTCTGCCTCACCCAGTCCACAATGTGGAGGCCCTCAGGTATCGTCGGGTCGATTGGCTGCTTCCCCGTCAGTACTTCCAGCATTACAATCCCAAAGCTGTACACATCGCTCTTCTCTGTTATCTTCATCATGTACCCGTACTCTGCAGAGCGTGAACACAATTAAAGTGAGCACAGTTCCGAATGTAACCTTGTGAAGAACAATTTTCAAGCACAAGGGCATTTTACATCTTCTACTGCCATGGCTCTATCTACACTAAATTCGGGCCATCGAGCTATAGGATTAACATTTGCCTAAGCTCGAGAAATCTGTACTTATACTGATGACTCTCATAAACCAAATACCTCTTCTAATACTTGTTATGGTACAAATTTACTATCTTCCTCGCCAGTTGTAATTTGTTGTGCAATAGATGCTGTTACTATGAAAAGAAATAATCAAAGCTAGACTCGGTTATTTTCATTCTTCAACTTACCTGGGGCAATATAACCGAAGGAGCCGGCAACAGTGGTGGAAGACCGAGCAAAATTCCCGTCACCTACCAGCTTGGCAAGCCCAAAATCAGCGATGTAAGGTTCGAATTCAGGACCAATCAGAATGTTGTTGGCCTTAATGTCTCTGTGCACAATTGGCGGGACGCAATCGTGGTGCAGATAGGCCAGGCCCTGAGCCGCCTCTAGGACGATTCGGTACCTGACATCCCACTCCAAGCAATTGCCACTCCGTTCGTGCAGGAGGCTGCCCAAGTTCCCATTCGGCATGTAATCATACAGAAGAAGCCTCGTGCTCCGATTCCAACAACAACCTAAGAACCTTATGATGTTCTTGTGCCGGATCATGCCGAGAGTCTGGACTTCTGCAGAAAACGAGTCCCGAACACCCGCTTCGGTGCCTAATTTATCCGGACAACAATCGTATCCTGCCGCGAGACTCATTGGCCAGAGCTTCTTCACTGCGACCACTTCCCCGTTTTCCAACTGAGCGCGATAGACTATCCCCGAACATCCCTTTCCAATGACGTTTTCTTCAACCAGGCACTTGAGGACTTGCTCAACTGAAAAGTTCAGTTTCTGGAATGCAGTGAATTGCCAGGGCAATTTATCCCCTCCCATCTCAAAGTCATTGTCACTCCGGCCGATCTTTTGCACTCTTATCACTGCAAACACCCCGAAAACTGCTAATGCGATTATTAACGTACTGAGCAATGCGATGGCCAGTTTGATCATCACCGACTGCTTGGAAGTCTGCCTATTATGCAAGGACAGTGCTGTTGCGTCACCTAGAAAACATGCTTCTCTACCTCTAGGACACAATCCCGTGTTTCCAGCCAAATCAGTTGATGATAATTGTCGGAAGAGCTTTGTGTCTGGGAGATAACCAGTGAAGTTGTTGTATGAGATGTTCAGCGACACGAGGTTTTCCAGCTCAGAGAGTACCGATAAGTTGCCCCCGAGCCAATTGTGCGAGAGGTCAAGAACGGAGAGCTTGTTCAGACCAGATATTTCGGGCGGTATCATTCCTGACAGCGAATTCGAGCTCAAGTTCAAAGCGATCTCAAGAGATTTGATCAGGAACAGCTCGACAGGTATTGTTCCCGAGAAGTCATTGCCACTAAGGTCGAGCCTTTGGAGATTCGAACACCCTTTCAGCCAGGAGGGGATCGGCCCAGAGAGCGAGTTTCGCCGAAGAATGAGACTACTGAGCGAAGAAAGCTGACCGAAGCTCGGTGGGATCTGAGCCGTGAGTCTATTCAGGGAGACATCAAGCACCTGGAGCTTCGTCAGGGAAGACAGAGAGTTCGGCAAAGCGCTGCCAAGGCTGTTGTTGCTGAGATTAAGCATCTGCAGAGCAGTACAGTTTCCAATTTCTTCCGGTATTGACCCCGTGAAATGGTTATCGGACAAGTCGAGAAAGCTGAGGTTATTTAGGAACCCAACTTCTTTTGGGATTTGTCCGCCGACCTTATTGTTCGCCAGGCGAAACCTAATGAGAGAGCCGCAATTACCAATCTCTGGAGGGAGCGAGCCTGAAATGTCATTTGAAATCAGGAGAATCTTGGTCAGATTCTGAAGCTGAAATAGCTCTGGAGGTAGGCTACCAGTGAATGCATTGTGGGATAAATCAAGAACTTCGAGGCTCTTGCAATCAGCCAATGTCGAAGGGATGCTTCCCTCGAGGCTGTTCTGCCAGGCGAAGAAAACTGTCAGCTTCGTCAACTTCCCGATTTCTCTCGGTATGGGACCGGATATTTGGTTCGTGTCCAGCTGAAGCTGCACAAGATTAGTAGCATTCGACAGCGAAACTGGGATCGAACCCGTTATGTTGTTATTACTCAGCATGAGCTCTTCAAGATAAGAGAGTTTCCCTAAAGACCAGGGCATGCTTCCAGAAAATGAGTTCAACGAGAGGTCCATTATCACCAAGCTTTCACACCCGCCAATCTGCTCCGGGATCGTCCCATGGAAGCTGTTTTGCCAGAGCAACAGCTTCTCCAACTTCCTAAGCTTGCCTAACGTCGCTGGTAGCGAACCCGTGAGGTCATTCTCATAGAGGAACAACTCGACGAGCTCTGAGCAGTTGCCTATTTCTGGGGGAATCTCGCCGGACAGCATAGTAGTGTACACCGACAGCGTCTCAAGCTGGCTCAGTTTGCCCACCGAAGCCGGGATCGATCCTGAAACCTTAGTGTCCGCTAAACCCAGCACCTTCAGGTTGAGGCACTCGCCGATCGCGTCTGGGATGTTCCCTGCAATGTCCTTGTTTCCTTCGGCCCGCAAAACTTCCAACTTCGACAACTTTCCGACTTCAACTGGAATATCTCCGCTCAAATAGTTATCGAAAACTACAAGATTCATGAGACTAGTGCAGTTGCCAATCTCTGCAGGAATCTCCCCAGTGAGCTGGTTAGAGTTCAAGATCAAATCCTGAAGATTCCGGAGCCTTCCGATGCTCGGGGGCATGCTTCCCACGAGGCTATTCGAGCTGACGTCGAGAGTGGCCAGTTCGGCGCAGTCCCCGATATCCGGCGGTATCGAGCCAGTGAGGTTAGCGCCGGATATGACGAGCTTCCGGAGGAAAGGGAGCGAGGCAAGGTTCGAAGGGAAGGGGAGCGCGAGGTCGACGGACTCGATGTTGATCTCGGTCACGAAGTTCTGCGGCGAGCAGGTGACGTAGGACCAACCGCACGGGTCGGCATCCGACGGGTTGTTCCAGCTCGCCAGGGCGGCGGGAGGCGGCGCACGGGAGGAGCGAAGCCATGAATACAGGGTGAGGGCTTCATTGTTGTTTGCAGCCCAAGCAGAGGTGGAGAAAAGTATTGGGAGGAGGAGGAACAGGGGGAGGAGGAGGAGTTTAAACATATGATAATAGCTGCGGTGGCGGAGGAAGAGGCGGCTTCGGGTGGCGAAACACTGCCTCAACATCGGGCGGAGGTCGTTGTAGGGGTTCAAGGCTCACCTCGGCATCGGCTTTGCCGAAGCTTATCTCCTCAAAATCCCCAAATATGGCTCTTCTTGGTTTTGCATTGGGTCTCTCTCACGCACGCTCTAACTTGTCTCTTGAAACCCTCGTCTTGGTACTGCATTATTTAGTGACACCACGGCCACAGTTATTTTTAGGGCAAGCAAGAAAAGAAGAGATGATTAAAAAGAAAAGGGGTCAAAAAATGGGCAAGTTAAAAAAATCGTTTGCCTCGAGGTTCTGCAATTCTTGCTGTAGGTTTTACTCTTTTTCTCTTAAAGATTAAACTATTGCACCATAGCTCTTGCTGGCATTACTCATTAGCATTTGGCACCATGTGTTCGTGCATTGTTTTCCTCAACCACTGTCTATTAGGTCTTTTTCTCCTTTTTGAATACAGGTCTGGCCTTTGAAGTTTGAAGGCTAGTCACATTTACTCCATATGAGTCCCTATGTGACAGCTTGAAGATTCTGTTTCCACTTAGAGGTTTTTAATCTTATTGGAGACGACCCATCTTAATTATCGTACTTCCGAGGTTAAATGAGAATCAAATTCCACGACCCAATGAGCCAAAACTACTTTTCAAATGAACAAAATTGCAGAAAACGATGAGATATTAATTCTTACCCATTAAGCTTTTTAAGCTTTTTGCAGAATTCTGTTAAATCTTTGGCTTGGATGTATTGCTGTTCAAAGTGCTTTTCTTCTGCTTTTCATTTTTGGTCCTTTTATTACCACAGATTACTATTATGATTACAAGCCACGCCTTGCTTTTGAGCTTTTCTCATTTCCCGTGCAATTAGGCATGGCCAAAATCATTATCTAAGCAAAAAAGCATCCCAAATTGTGACTCGCTTTACGACTTACTGGATATCTGTCAGCTTTTATCTAGAACACAATGAACTGTGAATACAGCACATATGGTAAGGTAAGTGCCCATTTCTCCACCAATTATCTGAAACAATTTCTGGTTCTTGTTATGCATATTCATCAATGAATTTCGCAAACGCCCCACGATATGGTTTTTTCACACAGGTAAAACTTCATTTATAGAAACTGTATTTCTCATGAAATATAGTGGTCAGTAAGCATGGACCTGTATATACTCTGAGCAGCAATACCCTAGATTTGAATTCTTATTCTGCAAGACCTTTTCCAGCACTTCTCAAATGGCTCATCCCTAGGAAATGACCACGAAAGAAGTTCAAGAACATTAAATTTGAATTGTGTCATGAGGCTAAGTTGATGGCTGAGTTTGTCCCCAGTTTCAAGGCAAGTCATGTGAGCAAACGAGACTTTTTATCTTCTTCAGCCAGTGTGTGTGTACTGACATGACCTACCCCACTCTTTTCCCAGGAGCATTACTTAACTATGACACAAGCAAAATTATTTAAGAAACGGGAGAAGAAAATGCTGGGATTTCGTGCTGTTTACATAAGAAAATCGCACAGGCTGAATGATGTACGAACACAAGTGAAGATAAAGAAGAAAACAGTGCAACGCATCGAGCTCAGAGTTCTAGGGTATGACCTTGGGAACTTCCCTTGTGTGGAGTCTGTGCACGTTTCTTTGCTTTTGTCGAGGACCCTTCAATAATTCGAACAAAAAAAAAAGCCCTTAATTAAAAAATTAATTTATCTACTTTGATGGTACCATGAAATTTTGCAGTCCAAAGATTCGGAAACATAATTACCATCAAAATTCAAAATAAAAATGATTTTGTTCTCAGTTTTTTCTAATTGAAATGGTAGTTGTAGAAGACAGTATTTGATGGACATCACCAGCCTTTGCTTGTTTAGGAATATATATATGGGAGCGGTTGTTCTAGGGAAGTGAAAGACTGCAGGAGTTTTGAAATTAGAGACCATATGATAAGAAAATTGCAACATTTACTAGTTGGTGGCTTAGGTTGTCCTTGTTACCGTATACTGTTTCGTTAGTTAAGTAAAATAACTCAACGGCACTTGTTATCAGGGCACATATTTTCCGACTTCGGTGCTTGTCCATGCTCATATCATTGCTTGAAAAAGTTTGGAATATGTTCATTAAAAGTCCTAAAACTTGACACCAAAATGTAATTGAGTTCTAAAACTTACAAAAAATACAATCAAATTTTAAAACTTATCAAATTGATTCAAATAAATCATAAAGTTAATACCGTCAAACTTACTAACGAAAAATGCTAACGTGGCACATTTTAATACTCTCTCTCTCTCTCTCTCTCTCTCTCTCTCTCTCTCTCTCTATGTTGCGATAACGTGACTAAAACGACATCGTTTTAGCCAAATTTGATTTTTAACACTATTTTTATTTAAATTAAATTTTTAAAAAAAGGGGGAGGAGGAAGAGGACAGGCGAGGAAGGAGGGCTTGCCCTCCCACCGCCGCCCCACCATCGCCGGGAGAGGCCGAAGAGGGTGGGGGAACGGCAGGTGGGGGTCATCGGGCTCCAGCCAGGGGCCAACGACCCTCACCCAAATCTAGTTGAGGGGTTGCAGCCCTCGCCTAGACCCGGCCAAGGGTTGCCAGTGGTGACCAAGCCCCACCAGTGGCGGCTCTCCCCCAGATCTGGGCAAGAGCTAGCGACCCTCACCCGATTTGGGGGAGGGCCTGCACGTCCTCGCTTGCCGTCCTCCCACCCTCGCCGGCCCCTCTTGGCGATGGTGGAGCGGCGGCGGGGAGGGCAAGCCCTCCCTCCCCAACTATCCTCTTGCTCCCTTTTTTTTTATTTTAGATTATTTTTAATTTAAATAAAACTAATATTAAAATAATGATATTTAAAATAAAAAAAAGGCCACATCATTGCCATGTGGGATATAAAAAATAATTAAAAAAAGCCACGTCAGCATTTTTCGTTAGTCAAATTGGACGATGTTAACTTTAGAACTCAATTGAACTAATTTGATAAGTTTTAAGACTCGATTATACCTTTTGCAAGTTTTATGACTCGATTGCACTTTGATGACAGGTTTTAGGACTTGTAGTGACCATATCCTGAAAAGTTTTGAGAATTCGAGTCACTTCACCGACTTGAATTGTCTAGTAAAGCTAATCAATAAGCTGGTCGAACTCAATAATAGGTATAAAAAAAGAAAATTGTCCAAAAAATTATAGCTGTATGGTACGGCAATCAATTAAATCATAAACTTTTTAATTTAGCCAATTTATATCTGACGATTTGCCAATGTAGTTCTTGTTCAGCTAGAAATCGCTAACATAGCAATCGAGCCAACGTTGATAATCGTCGTGGCATGACTGACACTAACGTTTAAGGATGATCGGTTTTAAGGTGAGTCGGTTCTCACCTTGGAATCTAGAATCGGACTGTGGTCGGTTTCAAATTTGTGGAACCGTGAACTAGCTCACCTTGTCATGAACTGGACTATCCTGTCCAGTCCAATTCCCGGGTGAGTCTAAAAATCAGTAGATAATTTTTTTTTCCCTTCTGTTCCCTGCAAGGCTGCAAGTGTGTCTTGCTTTATGGAAGTTGTCATCCTCGAAGTAGTCATCCTGCCTGTGCAACATGTTTCACACTTGTTGGAAGTAGACCTCAGCAAAATGATTGTTACAACACAACATATGACCTAAAGTAAGCCTTTACAAAAGGAATTAGTTGCGCAAGCATAACAAGGTCTTGAGTTTATTTCCTATAAACTCATGAATATCCAAATGAACGTTGCTTTTTTCTGGGTTTGAGACTTTTGCCCCCAATCATCTTTTGGGAATTGTAATAATAAGAATTGTAAAAAAGAGAAAAACTATCAATCCGGTCTAGGCAATTCAGTCTGCACCTAAAATCGGAAACAAGACTGATTATCATTGGTTCCAAAATTTAAGAACCGGGAACTGTCCAAAATTGGACTTATGCATACCCCTACAAATGTTGATCATTTTTACAATAATTTTTAAATTTTCTGAATTTTTCTTTTCTTTTTTTTTATTTTGTCCCTATTTCCCTTTTGCTGATCATCAGCCACAAGCAAGGGTCGCCCTCACTAGACTGGGCAAGGGCCACCCTCGCTTGTAGCCAGCGACCTTCGCCAGCTATTGCTGATGCCCTAGTGACTGACATAGAGAAATAGGAAAAAAATGAAAAGAAAAGGAAAAAAATTTAGAAAAATCATCCACATGAGCACGCCATGCCATGTTAGCGATTTGTGACCAAAATTAGTTAGAATGACAATATTGATAAATCTTCAAAAGGTTTATAACTAAATTGGACAAATTGAAAAGTTTAGGACTGAATTGGTTGCCGTACAATTGATTTTGAATAATTATCTTGGTCTAAAATGCTCGACTAAGCCCGTTCGTAATGTAAAAATATTATTCAATTCTCTTAAAAAAAATTTACGAAAGCATACCTCGGGGGTCGGGGGTATCTTTTTGTAATTTTTCTTGTAAGATGATTGCGCCCAGACAGGCCAAACTAAGAGCGAGCTTAGTGAACTGTCAAGCTTATGATCAGCTCCCTATTTTTTATACCTTTCAATTTTCTCTCCCAAAATTTATGTCGAGAACTCGAAGACTATAGGAAAAAAGGGGATAAAAAAACAACAGGATGCAAGTAAAGAAGAGGACGAAGATAGAAATCGACTAAGTATCTTTGCATTGACATCGACTAAGGCCATGGAACTTGAGATATTCGGCTGCGTTGTTCTTCGTTTTTTTTCACACTAAAGTCAAACTCATGACAAGTCCCCAAAGAAAAAGAACTCATGAGAAGTCATAAGTTCCATTTCACGATTCGCCTTGCGAAATTGAATAAAATAGTAGATGCACGATATCTAATTTTCCTCGTAAGTAAAAGAAAAACTTCATTTCATTTACATGCGAATCAGATACAATAAACATGTCGATGTATATATAAGTCAGGGGATGCCATTTTACGAAGTTGTTGAAGCGCCATCGGGGGTTTATCTACGTGAATTTTGTTCATGGATTTACATCGAGGATTCAAGTGTTGTTGACAAGGCTGCTTGGGAAAAAAGTTTAGGTATTCGGCTATTTCTTTTTGGCTACTTTGGGGAAATATCAGTATTGGCAAATGGCCCGCACTAATTATTTCAATTTTGCCCTCGCAACTGTTCATCTTTTCCATGCAAATATGGGAGTTCACGACGGTGGAGGAGATGGACAGACGCCAGCAAGGGGTCGCGTGACGCCGATGTCATGCTGCCGTGGTCGTGCGGCCTCAATTACTCGTCTCCTGGCTTGTGCAACGTCGGAGTCCAAATCTACCACCTAACTCGCGTGACATAGGAGTTCAGATGAGGCTTGCCTGAGGTTTGGCCGATGCTTGAAGGCCAGATTGAGGAGAGATCGTGGCTGGTCGCAAGACTTTAGATCTAAGTGTTAATGGTTTGCGACCAAGACGTTGCGACGCTAGGTCGGGGTGCTTGGGTTGCACGACTCCGAGCAATTCGGCTCGGGAAAATTACCAAAAAAGTCCTAAACCTTTTATAATTGTGCCAATTCAATCCTAAACCTTTTGTAATTGTGCCAATTCAGTCCTAAACCTTTTGTAATTGTGTCAATTCAGTCTATCCGGCCACTTTTGGCAGCGCCGACATGGACGCCAGCCGGCTGACATGGCAATATTTAAATAATTTTCTATCATTTTTCGAATTTTTTTTCTCTTTCTATTTTTTTTCCACTATCTTCTTCCCCGATTACCGATCCAGCGACTGAAGAGAGGCTGAGGCTGGCTAGTTTGACCTTGCCGACTTTGGGTGAGGTTGGCCCTCGTCGACACTGGTAAGGGCGAGCCTCGCCGTCGTCGGGCGAGGTTGACCGCCCCATGGCCAGGGCAAGGTTGAGCTCGCCCAGCAACGGCAAGGTCTTGCCAAATCTGGGCAAGCTCAACCTCGCTCGGCCATGGCGAGGTTAACCCCTCCATTGTCGGGCGAGCTTGACCTTGCTTGGCAACGGCGATGTCGAACTCGCTGGTTTCCGGACCGGCGACTGAGAAAGAAGATAGGGGAAAATAAAATAAAAAGAGAAAAAAATTCGAAAAATAATAACAAATTATTAAAATATTGCCACGTCAACCGGCTGGTGCCCACATCAGCGCCGGCGGGCCAAAAGTAGCCGGATGGACTGAATTGGCACAATTGTAAAAAGGTTTAGGATTGAATTGGTAAAAAAAAAAGTTTAGGACTAAATTGGCACGATTGCAAAAGATTTATGACTTTTTTGATAATTTTCCCAGGCGAGGCAGGCGCAACTCACTTGAATTTTGCTCAGCTTCAGTAGACAAGATCTACTCCGACATGGATCGCCGATCGAAGCTCGTCTAGCCGGCGGTTGCCTCTGTCGCTGTCGATGTTCACCTGTGGTTGCCGCCGGCAAAGTTCTCCCTGTCCCTGTCTTCTCTGTCAATGCTTGCCCATGTGACATGTCTGCCTTTGTGCTCCTTTCTTTCTTTTATTTTTTTCATTTCATAGTTGCTTTATAAAAGCGTACACAATAATGAGTTTTCCAAACACTACTTATTTTCACCAAATACACCTTCACACCTTCACCAGTAGTCCTTGGGGAAATGGTTTTGGACGAGTCTTGGGGAAATGATTTTGCATTCCTTCAAAATCAAACCAAACACATAGTAAATCATGTGAGTAATATTTGTATATTTTTTTGTGAAATCATGAGTTTATTTCATGATGAATTATAACACTAAACACTGTGTAAGATTATTGGGCATAATTATAGACTTGAGAATCACGAGTGCGAAAATACATTCCACGATAGTCTCTTCACTTGGTCGGTCAAAATTTGAACAAAGGTCAATTCAAGATCGAACGCAAAACACCTGCAGCTCTTAATAAGATCTTTCAATTGATCTTCGAGACACTTTGCTTATTCGAACAACGATCCATAACATTAATTCCGCGATTTGTGCATCACACTGAACAGGACATGATCCTATATCTTGAAATCACCTCGGATCAGATAAATGATCAGAGAACCTGCTGCGGTCACCACAGGTTCGAAAACCCCGGGTCGCACGACTAGCGTTGTAGTCTTGTTGTAGTCTATGCAGCGCCGCGCAATGTAAAAACCGAACCGAATCAGGACAAGCCCCATATAGCCAAGAGGGAATCCGAAACAGAAGAATCTCAGGGAAAAAATTAATCCCGCATCCGAAAACATCTCATTAGGTAAGCGAAAACCAAGAACAACTGCCAACTATTAGAGACTAGGGAGAGACCACACAATTGCGACTATATCCACGACACTCCTTTTGTAAGCAAAAATCACCATCCGTTGCCTTAGTCGAAGAGACTGAAGCCCATATCCTGCAGCAATGGCGAGGGTCCGGGTTAGGTTGAATTAAACAGAAACTGAAAGGCGAAGTCGTCCGCACAAAACAAACGCTGAAAAGACCAGAGAGCCGAGGGATGGCGCTTACATCGTCGGACTCTTCCTTCTCCTCGACCTTCTCCTCCTTCTTGGCCTCGGCAGCCGGAGCAGCGCCACCACCAGCACCGCCCGCTGGAGCTGCAGCCACGGCCACAGCACCACCACCGCCACCAGAGGGCACGGAGGCCAACTTTTCCCTTCCGGCAGCAATAAGCTCAGTGATGTCTTTTCCCTTGACTTCGGACAAGAGCAACTCTATCCTGTCATCATCGGCCTCAGCTCCAACTGTCAAAATCACAAGGCGATCCTTCAGTAAATCAGCGAACTGCACTCCCTCAAGAGTGCCATAAATCTAGGAACATCTCAGGCTCCGTTTATTTCACAAAAAGTGAATCATTTGGAAAACATTTTCCCAAAAATGATTGCTTGTATCTCTTGAAATAATTAGTCAATGAGCAACATTTTCGTTATCAACAACAAATTATGTCTAAACATTTTCGTGAACGATAAAAATACCTTTGGTCATTTTATTCTTGTAAGTGCTACATTCATTTTCCGCGAAACAAACCTACCCTTCGAAACATATTGTCCCCCAAGAACTCCTTCGTCTCACTCGACTACATTAAAGACAGAAAATTCTCATTTCTTTCTGATACAACATAGTCTACTAACTCCACAGAATGATGACCAGCAACTACTTCTACGCGCAGGTCCACTAAATTACAAATCGACATTGCAACAAGCATTAAAAACCTTTTCCCGACGCATGATGCGGGTAAATCAGTATACGAAAAGCATGATCTACAGATCAACTCCTGGTCATTTCTGTAACCCACGTCCACCATGACAATAAAAACCATCCCCGCACAGCAATCACAAAGGCAGAATTCGCATTTTCAATTCCCAAAAAGAACTGATTAAACTGATTGTTGGAGCCATCCGAAGAGCGAATCAAAAATCACATCAGCCGAAGCCGACACAGGACGAGCACAGGACATTCGACATAAATCCTAAGCCCCAGTGCTAACATCCCTGACCAGATACGCATCAAGCAATCAGTACTTGCGAGCGGACGCAACTTTTGACAATCCCTTGCTCCAGTCACAGGAACAGGCAACGCAACATCAAGAATACAAACCGACATGCATTTGAATGGTCAGCCATTCCGCCTTAACATGTACATCAGCTAACTTTGTTCCTAAGTCAATCGATGCAAGAGAGCTTCAAAACTACTGAACCGCCGCCGCCGCCAAATCCAGAGCCATCATCAAAAGAGGGAAACACGAACTAAATCGAGAGACGGACTGCGAGAGCGGACCTGATCCGAGGATGTCCTTCAAATCGTCGGCCGAGGGGCAGGTGTTGCCACCCAAGACAGCCAGCAGGTACGCGGCGACCACCTTCATCTTCGCTCCGACGAAGCTTTGCGGGGCACGAGGCGAAAGGAACGATGTGCGGCGGCGCGCCTACCCTGCGAGATGCTCTGGTTATGGCCGACCGAGAGTAGGAGAGAGGATCGGCGCTGAACGTCTCTTATATGTGTCTAGGGTTTGCAAGCGTAGGGGAGTCCGAATCAATCCTGGCCGTTCGATCAAATTACCCTCCGTGTTTCTTTCTTGCAAAGGGGTTGATGATTAGCATTTAAGTTCGGACCGGGCTTGTCAGCCCGATAACATATGGGTCCAGTGGAGCGCCTATCGGGCCGGACTGTCGGCCCGACAAGACGTGGGTCCAGTGGAGCGCCTATCGGGCCGGGTTGTCGGCCCGACAAGATATGGATCCAGTGGAGTGCCTGTCTGGCCCGAGGTGCGATGAGCGATTAGTGCGTAAACTAATTTTTTACGCCGCCAATGAACATAATGATAAAATCGATTTTTTTAAAAAGAAAAAAATATAATATTAAAAATTGGAAATTCTGTTAAGAAGGTTGTTTTAGAATATAAAAAAACTCAACATTTTGAGAAATAAATTGAGAATTTTGAAGAAGAAATGGTCGAGATCCCTTAAAATTAATGAGGCTCTCTTTGCTATATATGACAATGACAGCATATGCAATTACTATAATTTATTAAACAGTGGATAAAAAAATATAACTAGTCCTAGAAAAGGCTTCTAAGAATTTCAATTGTTTCCTATATCCCGCAACGACTTAAATTCTTTCATTGAAACAACTTCGTGGGGACAAATATTAAGTTTTATGATTAACTCCCGTCTTAGTTCAAAAGGCTTATATAGATCGGACGGTTTAGATCACATGTGCCTCTTGTCCAAAGTCTTGTGGGAAAAATATATGCCATGTTGTTTT